>JAHZND010001496.1:0-37180 GCA_027744115.1 Acrocyrtus sp. NNG-2020 | reverse complement strand
AAGTAGAAAATAATAGTTTTAATTTCATGCAGTCTGCAACATACAAACCACTTTTTTCAAACATCTTCAAATTCTGTCTTGCAAAATCCTCCGACTCATATATTATGCGGGTTAAGTTCGGGGCTTTATTACTGGGAGGAAAGAGCTTCTCTAGGAGTTTACTTTTTTTACTAGGGAGTAAAAGTAGAGTTTCTCCTTTTTTTAAACGAAAGTTAAGCGATTGTCTTGAAACGTATCCCAGGGGCACGTGGAAATCATAAGGTTCTCTAAACGGGGGGAAGTTGATGTAAGGAAAATAGACTTGGGTAATTTAAAGCAACGGGAAGCCGAAACGCCCTATTTTTGTGCTAGGAGCTTCGACCATGAATTCCCGGATTAGTTACAATACACCAAAGATTTACGACTTTTAAGATTAGAATCTCAAGCTCAACATGATTTATTTTTTTCAGTTTTCTTAATCAGAGCACGTAGTTTTCTTTACTTTTATCACTGTACCAGCCCCATACTAACTTCTGCCCCAACCTGTTCTGTATTGTGTCATGCGATTGTTATCACCTCCTTTCTTACATGTCAACTTACTTCAGTTCTATTTATAGTAGTAAAATAGAAGTTTGCACCCTGCAGTCTGTAATTACTGCCCCTATCACACCACGTAGGTTTGTTTAACTGTACCTGGTACTCTAAAAATATTTCATGGTGATCGTCTGACTTTCTTTTCTCATGTTTTAGCTTACAAACTCGTGGAAACAGGTGCAGAAGTGTTTTCATTTGTTTTTTCCGACTTCTTAAGTAGATTGCTAAAAAAAAGTGTTCCTGCTATTACATGTTAATTGCTTTTACCATAATCTGCATTTATCGTGTTACTCTGTTTACTGCTTGGTTATACATTGCGTTTGTCATCGCTTTGCCCTTTTTACTCCTTCTTTTCTCATTATTACTCGGGCATTCCTAGGTTCTTGGTTTTTTTAGAAATTGTCAATGAGTTCCACACATGAGGACTTACATGCTTTCTCTTGTTTAGGGTTCACCGCATCCGGAGAGTAGACCAGGGTCTGTGGTAAATCTGAATAGTATCAACGTAAACATACCAGTACCTGCAATTTCATCCCAGATTTCCTTCTCGTCAATAAATTCCTCGTTGTACTTACATCCTTCTCCATCCCCAATGGGGATCCCACTCACCCAAGTATCCCCCAACAACTTGAGCCCATACAATTCGACGCCACCTAATCTCAGTCCGCAAAGCTTGAGCCCGCTCCCAAGTCCAGTACGAAGTCCTTGCTTGAAGCGAGCAAAAAGCTGGCGTGAAGAACGACGTCAGAGAAAGAAAGAGAGGAGATGTAGCTTAAGCCCTAATTTAAAGATGAATGACCACAGCAATCTTAATCACAACAACAACAATAATATTCACACGAGGTATATAAGCTTTTCTCTTAATAGAAGAGTTAATCATTGATCAAATTAATTAGCTACGGCTTCTTTAGTGAGACAAAAACTCGAAAAAAAATCATTACATGAGCACAACTATGATTTTAACAATTTATGATCTTATGAACGCAAAGTTGGTGTGAGTCCCGATGTGGAAGTCAGGGTTCGCCCTCACCTAGTCTTGTTGGAAGTGCCAAACTTACGCCGTTCAAGTTGCAGTGTCAGGACACTCTAAAATGGATAAGAGAACGACGAGAATATTCATGTTTTATTTTTTCCGCTGAAAGCAAGTAAGTACTTTGGAAAATGGCTGATAATAAGTGATAAGATCCCGGAATTTTTTTTCGCATTGTATAATAACGCGCTTGGAGCTTTCTCTAAGCCACTGTTGGATTATGCATGTGTATTTATAGGTTTCGTCAGCGCTGTATGTTAACCGTGGAACATCCGTGGTTTGACAAAATCGTTCTACTGTTCATCGCGCTGAACTGTATCACGTTAGCAATGGAGCGTCCAATAATCCCGCCGAACTCGCTGGAAAGACAAATATTGAATGTGTCCAATGATCTCTTTACAGTTCTCTTTCTGATAGAAATGTCTCTAAAAGTAGTTGCCTTGGGGGGTTTTGCTCAGTATTATCAGTCGGGGTGGAATATAATGGATGGAGTGCTTGTATCTGTGTCTGTTGTAGACCAAGTTATGTCGATTTTTATGAGTAGGTAAGAAAAGTCGTGCCTTGACTTATCAAGTAGCGCCATATACTTTCTGCTTGGAAGGACTATACTATACAATATATGTAGCTATTTTAAGAAATGTTAAAAGACACCTTGAAATTTTTATATTTTTCAGTCCGAGAATATTTAACATTTTAAGAGTGTTCCGTCTGTTACGGTCCCTACGACCTCTCAGAGTCATTAATAGGGCACCTGGCCTGAAACTAGTGGTACGAAGCGCTTTTTGAAATAAATAGAAATTAACGTTTCCTTTTAGGATTCCTTATAATGAATTGAATAACCTTGTTTTTTTCAGGTACAAACTTTACTTTCTTCCCTCCGACCCATCGGAAACATCGTTTTGATATGTTGCACTTTTTTCATAATATTTGGTATATTAGGTGTTCAGCTATTTAAAGGTAATCGGCATGACTCATATATCTGAACTAAATTTCTTTCCAACCATTTGCTAGTAGATGGGAATGGAAAATTAGTTCTGTAAAATATTTCACATTAAACTTTCTCTTGTCATCTCTTTTACTAGGAAAATTTTATTACTGCTCTGGTGAGCCTAAAAACTTAAGGAATGTAACAAATAGGAGGGACTGCGAGAGCATCGAAGGGAATGAGTGGATCAACCAAAAGTACAATTTTGATAACCTCGGGCAAGCTCTCATGGCCCTTTTCGTTCTCTCATCCAAGGACGGGTGGGTGGGAATAATGTACTCAGGGTTGGATGCGAGAGGCGTTGATCTACAGGTATGCATTTTTAATAGCTGCGGGATACAAACTTCTTTTATCGTCGGATTAAATGACAAGCGATAAAATTCTCCTTCCACAGCCCCAAGAAAACTACAACGAGTGGAGATTACTCTTCTTTATTTCATTCCTCCTCCTTGTTGGATTCTTTGTTTTGAACATGTTTGTCGGTGTGGTTGTCGAAAACTTTCATCGGTGTAGGGAGGAGCAAGAGAAGGAAGAAAGGGCAATACGAGCAATAAAACGTGCTCGTAAACTAGAGATGAGGAGAAGAAGTGAGCTATAGCTAGTCTAATTATTGATTTTCTGCATAAGGGATGCAGCTATAATTTTCAAAAATGGAAAATCTGTTATCTAAATATGGCATTTCAAATTCCAGAATTAAGGGCTCCGCCGTATTGGAACGGCTACAACAAATGGCGTCGGTGGGTACATGGCCTTGTCACATCGAAGTACTTTGACCTAGCCATTGCTGGAGTGATTGGTTTGAATGTGGTGACGATGGCTATGGAGTTTTATAAAATGCCGGATGTAAGGACGTCATTAGAATATTTAGACTAACTTTTTGGTGCCTTAATTTAGCCCTATAGTATTAAATTGAGCAACTCTGATTATTTTAGGAATTAAAATACATCCTCAAATTATTCAACTATTTCTTTACAACGGTGTTTGTGATGGAGCTTGGGCTCAAACTGTATGCATTGGGGCTTCAACGCTATTTCCGAAGTAAATGGAACTTGTTGGACGTTTTCATTGTGTTTTTATCTATTGTGGGAATAGTTCTAGAGAAAATGGAATCGGAATTGATTCCTATAAACCCGACAATTATGCGCGTGATGAGGGTACTTCGAATCGCTAGAGGTGAGCTAGTATTGAACATGGAATGTTGGCAATAAGCGAATAACTTTGAGGAAGTGGAACTTTAATTAAATTTAATGACTGTCTTTAGTGCTAAAGCTGCTAAAAATGGCCAGTGGAATTAGAGCACTTTTGGACACTGTAATGCAGGCCCTGCCCCAAGTTGGAAATCTGGGGCTTCTCTTTTTTCTCCTTTTCTTTATCTTCTCTGCTTTAGGTGTAGAACTGTTTGGCAGAATGGTTTGTGACGATAAGGAACACCCTTGCGAAGGTCTTGGAGAGCATGCCAACTTTAAGCATTTCGGTATGGCCTTCCTAACATTGTTCCGCGTGGCGACTGGCGACAACTGGAATGGAATCATGAAGGTAAAACAAAACGTGCAGTGATTTTATTAAATATATCCAGTCACTTATGCAGTCGTGCATGATTCGGCTATTTCCGGGTTTCAGGATACATTGCGAGAAAAGTGCGATTCCAGTCCAGATTGTTACAAGAACTGCTGCATATCAAAGATTGTGGCACCTCTTTTCTTCGTCGTCTTTGTTCTCTTAGCTCAATTCGTTCTAGTGAATGTGGTGGTCGCAGTTCTCATGAAGCATTTAGAAGAGTCTCATAAACAAATGGAGGACGACTTGGACATCGAAGCGGAGCTCGAGGCTGAGCTTGCAGCTCAAGAGGAGCTTATGGCAAATATGGAGGAAGATGAACCGGACTCTCCAGAAGCACAGCAAACTTCATCAAAGCAGAAGAAAATTGCAAAAGTTTCCTCACTCCCGGACAATTTTGTTTATACATATTTTCAGGAAAAAACACAATAATCCCTAGCTACCCAACATACCTCTTTCGATGTGTGATCATGTAATTTCTAAGGTTTTTTGAGTATCAACTGCTAGTTCGTAAGATGTACATACTGAATGCAACTTTTGAAACGATCTGATCAGGAAGAATACTCTTAACTTCGGAATTCAAAGCCAAGATTTGTAAAAAAAAATTAGTCTAACTATCTACGACTTTCATGAATTCTCAAGAATCGACTTTAGCTTTAAGGCGAATACCACTCATTAGCTATTAACAACTGCTGACCTTTACGATGGCAAATTATTGTGTGTTTTCGTTCACTATCAATGGACACATGAGTTTTAGCATTTATCCAAAAAACTAAGAACGATTCTTGAGAAATTACTCCCGTGAAATTTGAAGATGTTTAACTAAAATTTTAAATCTATACTAGGTAACTTTACTAACTGCTTTGATAAGACTAATAGCATTTATATTTAGTGTAATCCAACGTAACTTTAGTTTAAAATGCAGCGATACTTGCACCATAAAACATTTTTTGTTTTCAATAGATGTTGCCGTGTACTTAACAGCTCTCCAAAACTTTTATACAAATTGAATGCGAAAATAATCGACAAATTAGTTAGTATATGGCTAAATGCTGAATATGTAACAGTTTACATAACATAAACTTAATTTAGTAACTCTAACTAATACTATCTAGTCACACTGACACTCAAGACTTTTTAATGAAAACTATCGGGGAAATGGATAGCCGGTGCCGATTTTAAATGTCACGATGGTGCTTTTCATTTTAAAAAGTCTCGAGTCGAGAATTTCGACTTATTGTTAGCTAATATATAATTAAACATTAATTATATAAACTCATCCCTAGTATCTGATTCAAATGAGAGAACGTGAAACTGTAAAAGATATCGGTAAACGTTAACTCTAGCAAGTCTAATGTGGTGTCTAAATTCCATAGAAGTACATAATATACAATTGTAGGTTCCTGTATAAGTCCACACGCACGATGCTGCTATGTATGTATAGTTTATCCCTGTACCACCGACTGTAAAATGCCTTCAATTGACATTATTTATTGTTATTAATGATTAGATAACGAAATTATTGTTACTTGGAAAATTCGATGACAAAATTTTGCATTAAGTTAAGAGAATTGACAAGATTGAGATAACGTTAGGGTGCCGCTTTTGGAACTCAGTTGTGCTGAATTGGAGCATTGGAAACTCATGCAAAATTGCAGGACTACACATTGCTTGCAATTTTAAATGTGTACATAAAATAATTATTGAAATTATATATGTGAGATTTCATTCGCGAGATGATGTCATGTAATACATATAATATAACGCAATTAACCAATAATTTATTAACGATCGTACCCACTTTGGATAACAAGTAAATTTCAGAACGAGTAAGTTTTAAAGAAACGAAATAGCAAATCGGAGGTCTATGTTGGGCTGATTCCAGAGTTGATAATGGAACCGTTAAAAAGTTAATCGAAAATAATCAATGCTAGTTTTCAACTATGAGTTAGTTAGTTTTACTGGTCGCATAAGCGTGTTTTGGTTAGCTTACGTATTAAGTTAATTTTGTTACATTTTTGTTAGTTACGCTAACTCAATAAACATTATAAGTTTATGCATTCCGAAACATCTATGATTGCTTAATGTAGTTACAGATTTGCGTTATGTTGAACAACTGGCGCAACATCGTGGTAAATTACTTAGGTATGCATTTTACGCGATCAGGCGATCACATATTTCAGTTTTCAGTTCATTTAATTCTATAATCAGAGATGGACAAATCGAAATGTGATTCAAAACCCTACACTGCTGGGCAAGTTGGCACCTGTACATATGTATGATAGTCATATCAGCCATATACATACGTTTTACATTTACATTATAAACGTAGGTATTATATGTTATGTGATACTGAGACTTTAGATCTTACAAATCGACGATGTAAATACATATTTAAAGTTTAACCATCCTTCGTAATCAGTAATATAACTTTATCTCCAAAATTTAACATTTATTATCATAATGTTAAGGTTTTCATACTTAGGAGAATTTCTTAGTAATAATTTAATCAATTTAATCTGAAGCACTTAAAGCGTATAAATATACACAGCTTTTAGAACAGATAGTTTTGCATAGGGAGACACACTTATTACAACACAATGTTCACAATGCAGCAAACAAATAAATCACATGCAAAAAACGAACGAAATGAACATGTAGTCATTCAATATCCACAACAAATAACACTTTATCAATCAGGTATGGTATGGATACTGATTGTTGTCAATACGAAACACAAACGGGTTCCTTATTCTTTGCCTTAAAAATCACATCATGCTTCTTTGTTCTTTATATATAGTTCATCATACATAATCCGTATTTGTAGTTTACAACTTGTAGTAGATAATTCATGAATTAGGAAGAAGAGTACAACCTCAACCGCGTCTGTAGTCTCCTGCATCGAGCGTCATAATACATTCAAAATGGGAGTTGAAAATTTGCACTTTGCTTATACACTCTACACATCTGTCAATCTTCACTACATAATTTATCGTCTGGATCAGTCCTTTGCAGCATCGTTATTTGATGATTGGCCAATTTCTAAAAAGTTTGCGTAAATTTCCCTGGTACAGTTTCCTTGAGGATTAAATCCAAATTTGTGGTAGCTTCCATCCCCACATACAACTATTACTGAATTAGGATCTGCGTTTCCGAAGGCACAAACACACGGGGCACTTCCATTCACTTGAAATCTTGTAAAACTCCACTTTGAGCTGAAGTATTTGGGAAGGAATGTTGCAGAAGCCAACCTATATTCAAAATCGCATATTTAAATTTTGTCAATTGTGGAAAAGTAATACAAGGAAATAGATCTACCAGAATGTCTCATTCTACCACGAAAATGTAGAATGATTTAATACTTACGATGACTGCTTATTCTTCTTATGATCGTCTACGGCAAATATGTGGATAGTTCCATGATCTAGAATTTGAAGCAATGGAACATGTAGTAAATGTAGTTTGTCAAATATAACATGCCGAACACAAATCATTTTCTTTTGCTGAAAAAATAACGAGAAATGATTTTTGTACCAGAGGAAACACATAGCAAAGTAGAGTCGTGATTAAAATTGATGCAATAGATCAACGCAGCGTGAGCACCTCGTCGCAACTCATTCACCATCGTTCCGTTGAACGTTTCGAATATTCTGATTAAGGTTCCCTTCTCCGATGCAGTAGCCAAAAGCGTGCCCTGTACAGTTCAAAATAAAAGTAAACCAGTTTGTATGTAGAATAATCAGGAGCAATTAGTGGATTGTAGGTTAACGGTTAAAGTAAAATGAATCCACTTTTAATCCATCAACGTTACCTGTATGTTCATGGTAATACACGAGAGTGCCGTTTCGTGGGCGTTAACGCTAGTGGAGCCTTTCTCGGTATTTCCCAGATCAACAATCGCTACCTTGCCCAACCCCTTGGCCCGGAAATGCTAGAAGAGAGTTTGTAGAGGATGGACAGAGAACACAAAGTCCTGTGAAAATTTAAACATGGCCCTCATTATATTATCTATACTAGGTATGTAGGTTTCTACTCTACTAGTATTAAAATGGTACATAATGTAATTGCAAGTATAATTTTGATTTGCACTCTACTTACCCTTCGGATTTGAGTATGTTTCGAAAACGTGAAGCTGTTGTGGAGTCTGAGTAAATGTGTAAACCTTAACCATGTTCTCTAATGCTACTACAATTCGATCTCTTCTTAATTTCACTGATTTCACTGTGCTGGAAAACTCTAATTCAATCACCTCCCGTTTCTTCAAGTCGTCCCAAATCATCACTACAAAATCAAATAAATATCATAACATAACTATTGAATTACAAAAAACAATTGTAGGGGCTGGGTTATATGTAGTTGTTCCTGTCAGTCCTCATATTTTATTTTAGTCATCTCATATTTTATTTACATGGCTGGCATAGGCAGAGATATTACCTTTATTGGAAGGATATTTTGGCCGTGATCCACCCCCAACTAATGCTAGATAGTTACACCGGAAGAGCATCTCAATTCTGCCCAGCCCCCCATCACTGAAATCATGCCGTTCCTTCTCCTTCAATGGATCGCAGTTGAAGACCCTGAATCCCTTCTCCGTTCCGCACGCGAAACACCCTAACATTAATAAACCACCGGTTTTTATTTTAGCAAGTTTAGCCTTAATTATACGATTTTTAAATTACATATTCGGTATTAATTTATTCTGTGGAAAGTATTATAGAATAATAATAGAATAGAGTCAAAGGTATCTGTCATCATCCCACCTTGATCTTGATTAAATCCCACAAAGAGCAAGCCATTTCTTAAATACAAATCAGACAAAGTTTTTTTTCATTATTTCCTCTTCAGGTTTTAAATTTCAATTATCATTACCACGTACTATAGTATACTCACTGATATCACGCTACTGACAATTTTACTTACCGGTACGCATTGTCCAGTTCCATTTTCATCGCCCCCAAGAAAACTATCTACAACTTTATATTTATTTTATTATTTTTATTTAAGTAGCATAACTCTTTTAGGAAGCAGTTAAGACTAGGACTTGGTTTTCTGCGCTTCACCCAACATGGCACTTTTCCACTCGCATGTCCAGTTCTAGCTTTTAGCCACGCATATTTACTTCAACTAACTATTGACATTTGTCGCAACGCAAACGTCTCCACTTAATAACTATTTTTGTATTAAAAAACTTCCTCACTTACTCTCTCACCGGAATCAAAATAATCCCACATTCTACACTAATCGGGCTCGTTTTCAAAGTTGAAAGTTGTCATCAAGTCAACTCCTCCTTTCACACTCACTCTCCAGCATTCTCCAGCTTCACCCAAAACAAAAATTAACAATAATTTTTATCCGTAAAGTCACCGCGCGTCAAGTGCTTATTTCTTGTTTCGCACTGCGACTACAGCTCTCGCTCGCAGAGTTAATTGCAAGCAAGCACCTAAGCAAGTGACAGCGCAGCGATCGATCACAAGTCGCAGTCGTCGTAAATACCTCGTCATATGTTCGATATGTATTTAGCAGCAGGAAAACAAGGATTCTCCGCATCTCTCATCTCCCCATTTCCCCTGCACATATTTTTTTTCTGCTATAGGACATTACCCACTTGGCACTTATATAAATCGGATGCTTTGTGGTTTTACACGGAAGGGATGGGAAACATCCTGAAAAAAAGTGAGATGCGGTGATGATAGTGGTAGTGGTGATGATGATGACGACGTGACGACAAGACAAGCAGATTTAACATGCACGGGATGGGCATGGGCATGCATCCAATCCAGCTTACAGTTACAGTGTCCTGTCCTGTCCATCTCTGCTGCTGCCCAGAGGGAGGGACGACAATGTACACATGCATGCACCATGCACCAGTGTGCATTTTAGTTTGTGACGAGCGACGGAACGAAAATTGTTTTGTTTACATCGCCGCGGCTACGGCTTTTGTGTAGGGATAGGGATGCTCCGTGCTAGCTCTAGCTGCTGGCTAGTCGCTTGCTAGTCCGGAATGAGCTAGAAGAGCTGCAGCTTTTTTAGAGCTAGCAGAAAAGGATAGAAATCATGCTGGATTTTTTACTGACACATCTCAAGCACTACTGCTCTGCTGTGGAGGCAAGCAACAGGAGGAGTCACAATGGATTAAAAAAAAGTCCCAGTTTTAGTTCAGCCCGGCAATCTCAGAAAGAATATTTTTATGAATTTTTAGGGGACTTTTTGGTTGACTTTTGAGGTCTCAGGTGTGAATTTTGGAGGTGGAAAGAAAACTTGATTTTTAGTGGTGTGATGCTTCATGCTGTCGATATTAAGGAAGGGGTAAATGATTAGTTTTAGGAAATTTTATGAAAGGGGTGAATGTAAATGGGGTGCTGGTGCTAGGCGTTAAAACTGAGGAAATTCCGTCCGAGTAGTGGAGTTGGAGTTAGTGTTGGATTTTTGAAAAGGGATTGTTAAAAATGTGATTTTGAGTAGAGAGTGGGGAGGAGAGGTTGAAGTTGAACTTCGTTGATAGGTTGATTGACTTGGAGTACGAAGTGATGCTATAAACGATAAATTGTCAAATTGGAAAGATGCCGAAGAGAAAGAGTCGCAGTGTTTGTAGTGGATCGCCAAGGAAGTCACCCCGGAAATCGGGGGGTGGGTGTACTCGCGGAAGCCGAACACCAATAGCGGATGTGAGTGATGAAGGGAAGGAGCGCCCGGAAGATGTCACATTCGAATTCCAGGAGGATGGGGAATTACTGGAGTATGTTCATACAAATCCGTTGGATAGATTGACTTGTCTTGACAAAGAGGTAGGTCCCATGAACAAGATGTTAGGTGAAANCACATTCGAATTCCAGGAGGATGGGGAATTACTGGAGTATGTTCATACAAATCCGTTGGATAGATTGACTTGTCTTGACAAAGAGGTAGGTCCCGTGAACAAGATGTTAGGTGAAAATAATCTTTTGGGGAGGTTTGGAGAGAATTTCCACATTGCCAGTAAATTCAAAAATTAGTTTATCGTAATCGTAATTGGGGTTTGACTATTTTTCGTCTGTAGGATAATGTTAATGAAAATCAGGTGCCTAGCAAAGTTAAGCTGGAAGGCGAGAGCTTGCCAAATCGTAGTAGTCTTCAATCTGTCTCAACCATTATTGCGTCGCCTCTTAAAAGAGCTTCACCTCTTAGTCCGACCCTCTTTGGTAATGTTCGAGAGTCTCAGGCAAGTGACCCAGTTCCCAGCTCAGACTGCAATGACACGGGAGTAAAAACGGAAGGGGAGTCACTTCCTGTCACTCCCAGTGGTACGGGTGATGAAGGAGATATGCAAAACGAAAAAATTATTCCTATTCCCAATGGCCCTAGAACTCCTTCTATTCAAGATCCACAAGTGGAGGCCGAACCAGTCAAAAGTGCGGAAATTTTGGTGACACCTTCGGAGGATCAGAACACTAACGCAATTGAAACCCCCCAAAAAATAAGTGATACGACTAAGCCACAAACTCTTACTAATGTTGGAGGAAATGAAAGTTCTGTAGAGCTTCCTATGGCTGTTTTCCATATAAATGAAAGCTATAATCCTCCAGAAATACCACTTCCTATGGAGAATGATCAGTATTTGAAGTGGATCCCAAAATCAAAGGAAGATCTGTGTAAAGAGGTAGAGTACGAACTAGATGAACTTGATATTGCTTGGTTAGCAGCAATCAACAAACGACGCGTAAATTTCCATGGGTTGGATTTGGGGCCTGTTAGAGATGAAGAAATGGAGGTGTTATTGGATCGTTTAGAAAAGGAGCATTATTACGAATTACAAAATAATGGAATGGGCAAACCCGAAGAATCTGACGAAGACGCAGTGTGCTGTGTATGTTTGGATGGCGAAAGTGATAACACTAACCAAATTATTTTTTGTGATTTGTGTAACATTCCTGTGCACCAAGAGTGTTATGGTGGTAAGTAATTTTTAAATTTTTATGTGATTCGAAGCTTGAGCTTTATACATTACCTTACCTTATGCTTACGTACTATGCACGTTTCACAATAATCCTAGTTTTAGAAATGTGAATTTGTGGACAATGAAATCAAAATATGGGAGAAATGTTTATGCAATATGCAAGAATTACATTGCATACAGTATTATCTTATTTTGTAGTTCCATTCATCCCGGAAGGAAGCTGGTTATGCAGACGTTGTTTAATTAGTCCAAACGACGAGGTCGAGTGCATATTTTGTCCAAATAAAAATGGTGCAATGAAACAAACTGTGGATGGTAGATGGGCACATGTTCTATGTGCTTTGTGGATACCAGAAGTACGCTTTTCCAACCCTGTAAGTCAATACACTAAGTGCCAGCAAAAATCTAGGGCTATGATAAATAAAGTAACGAAATAAGTTCGACATAATCCATTTTATTGCTTTTTCAGTCTTTAGTTGAGCCAGTAGATGATATTTGCGACATCCCCCAAGCTCGGTGGAAACTAATCTGTTTTCTTTGCAAGAAAAAGGGCATAGGTGCTTGTATACAGTGTCACATAAGAAGCTGTGTGACTGGTAAGTTTATGAATCTGAGATCGTACGACCCTCAAAGTTTGAGTTCTTCAAAAAAAATTCCGCCGTGCCAATATAAATTAAAGATATACCTACCTTTGAAATTTTGAAATATTATTTTTTCAGCATTTCACCTTTCGTGTGCGCAAAATGCAGGTCTCAGCTTGAAACTAGAAACAAAGGAAACAAAAACAAACAGGACTTGCAATTCATCAGTTAGTATGAAAGCATGGTGTGATAAGCATACCTCGGTACGTGAAAGAACATAATATTCTACATATACCTGTGTGATCCTATGAATGCTATTATAAGTTATTATGATTCATGAATTTTCAGGATGTCGTCAGAAAACAGCTGACGGATAAAATTAACACTGTACATAAGGTTTTAAACGAAAAGAGATCAGATGAGTTAGTCAAGCAATTTCCGTCAATTCCAGAATCACGTGTTAAAGCTGTATCTGAGTTGGTGGAGTTCCCTGGAAAGACTGCTTTTGTTAAACGATTGTACGCGTACTGGAAATTAAAGAGAAGATGCAGAGGAGGTGCGCCTCTCTTGCAAAATCTCGAAGCAATGTGGATTTCAACGGAAAATTATCCTCCAAATTGTTCTTCTTTGTGTAGAACAGAAGATGAATTGGATTTAAATCTGGTACATTTTCATTTCCTTTGTACCTTTTTTTACCTGATATTTACGAAGGCTGCAGTATTTTTCTAATATTAAATTTTGGATCATTCGATGTATTTTGATTGTAGGTGAAAACGGGTTACACACATATGCAAAACATGCAAAATGATTTGAAGACCTTCTTGGAATTTTGCAATATGATAAAAAATCATTCTCTCGCTGACCGTGATGATGTTGAACTACAGTGCAAAATTCTTGACATCAAAATGCAACATATTAATCCACTCTATGTAGAGGCCATCAGACAGTTAACGGAGAAAGATAAAAACGAAGTTTTTACTGAACCAGTGACAGATGAAGATGCTCCTGAGTATTCCAACATTATATCTAACCCAATGGATCTATCGACAATGAGGGACAAAGCATTTCGACTTGAATATTCGTCTCTGGAAGAGCTGGAGGCTGATTTCACATTAATGATAAATAACTGCATGACCTACAACAAAAAGTCTACAGTATTTTATAAATCTGCACTGACGATGAGAGATGAGGGAGAAAAAGTATTTGCTCAGACTAGACTGGAGCAGAAAAAGGAGGACGAACTTCGTGAATTTGAAGAAAAAATGGAAAATGAGAGAAGGGACTATCTTGAACGCTTACATATTACACTATTCGATATTGTAAATGAACTAGAGGTTTATGACGACTATGAAATATTTAAAGAACCTGTTAATCCTGATGAAGTGCCTGAATACAACAACATAATTAAGGAACCTATGGATTTTTCTACAATGAGAAAGAAAATTGACGAGAAAAAGTATTCTTCAGTGGAGGATTTAGAAGCAGATTTTAAATTAATGATAAATAACTGTTTATTGTTTAATGATAACAAAACTCAGTACTACAAGATTGGCAAGAAAATGGAGCAGAAAGGTGAAATCGCGTTTCTAAAGGCAAAGTCTACCCGGCCAGCATGCTTCAGCCGTTGTAGTATAGGTAGCCTGAGCGAAGATAATAACAACAACGATGAGGAAGGCAGCGACTTAGAACTTAGCAGTCTTTCGCTTGAAGATAAATTGCAGGCTGACCAGAGAACTAGTCAAGACTTTCTACTTGAAATTATGACGGACACTTTCAATCTACTTATTGCGGAGGATGACGAAGGTGTATTTTTGGAACCAGTTGACACTGATGAGCTTCCAGATTATGCGAACGTAATTTCAAACCCTATGGATTTCTCTTTAATACAGAAGAAACTTAAAGCATCCGAATATCCAACGCTAGAGGATATGGAGAAAGATTATAATTTAATGATAAACAACTGTAAGGTTTATAATGGTCGCACTTCTGAGTATTATGGAATAGCTGTTGATATGAAGAAAGTGGGTGATATGATATTTCGTAAAGCTAAGAAGTTACTTCGGTCAAAGTTACGCAAAATTTAGGTAATTAATAGTTTTTATGAAATTAACATGCAAGTTTTAAGTTTTATCAACCCTTGTCTCTTGATATCATTCAAGCCACACGTCTTGAACAAAAATGATTGATGACGTAAAGAGTTTTAAGTTGACAAATATAAATATATATGATTCGGTAAGCAATGTAGCTGTGATTGCATGTGGAGTTAACCTGTTATAATGTTGAATACAAGGGCCACCTGTACGTAATTGTAATGGCAGTTTCTTTGAGTGTCGAGTGTACATGAAAATTTACAAATCCAGTCCAAGTTTACGTGAAAGACTGCGCGAAAAATGTAAAGTTGTTTGGCCTGATGAATCTAATAGTAATGTCTAAAAGATCGTAATATATTTTACTATTTTACTTACCTATACATAACCTTGAGTTCCAAAATTTACGAAGTTAGAAATAATGTTGGATCTTCACTAAAGTTATAACATGAATTAGGCGCGGGTAAAATTTGCAACAAGGAATGGCATTTAAATAAAATTTAAAATAAACAACAAAGTGGTTTACATTTTGACATACAACCTAGAAATGTGGATAATGTGCTGCGTAGGGCTATTTATTGTAGTAAACTAGTTCGTGACTGAAGTAACCTTGTTTGTTTTAAAACTAAAAATTATATACAGTACGGTGTTGATGTTTTATTGAATGTTGTGATGTTAATTTAATTCTTTATGTGTTGCACAAATCTATTTGAGACATTTGAGTAGTATCTACGAAAGAAAGTTGAATTCAGTTGCAGTTGTGTACTGTTAGTATTTTGTTTACAAGTATCACGATTATGAAACGTATTTTTCAAGTTTCAATTTTTGTGTTCCATCCCCTGTTCATTTGTATGTACAACTAATAGAATAAGATACGTAAGTAAAATGTCGCAGTCGTAATTAATTTTACATTTAAAAAAAGTGGGCATTGATATGCGTCGCATCGAACTTTTGTACTTCACGTTGATTCTAATCTTATATACCAAAATATCAATTGTTTTCTACAGTTTTGAAATAAAGAAAAGAACACGGCGTATTTCAATTTTACTCATTTTAGTTGTAAAACAGCATTATGTATTGTATTTATGAACATAATCACATCAAACATGTCTTACATGACAGTTAAATCTAGTTCCTCAATTGAGAAGTTTGGCAATAAAAGGTCATGCACTACTGGACTAGCTCAACTGAGGATGTGCCCTGGACAAATGCTTCTTCAGGGCCCCCTTCTGAACAGTTTTAAAGGGACATTCTGCACACTGGAAAGGTCTTAAGTCACTGTGTGTGAACTTAATGTGAGTATCCAACGAGCTCTTTTGAGTAAATGTATTACTGCATAGATGACAAGCATGAGGTTTCTCTCCAGTGTGAATTCTACGATGACGAATCATATGGCTAGGTTTGGCAAATTTCTTTCCACAGTTTGGACACTCGTTACTTTTGATTTCAGTGTCAATTGAAGATTTACATTTATTTGGAGACAGCAAGTATTGTGATGAATCTTTGGTGCTTGAGGTATCGCTGCAATTATCATAGTGACCGGAGTTGGTGAAGTGCGGTGCTGAAACTGCTTCAATATCTGAAGATAGGGACAGAAATGGATCTTGTCTTGTGATGGTGAATGACTCTGTACAACTGGTTGGCACTGCTGTATATTGTGTATATTCAGGTGCGGATGACACTGACGGAAATACGCTTACTCCGGTAGAGACATCAAAATATTGAATAGCATCAGGGTTGACGCCTTCTTGTACTATGAAAACAATATTTTCTAATTGGCCATCCTGCTGGCTACCTATGGTTGAAGCTGAAAGTTGTCTGCCTTCCTGATCTGCCCCTTCATTGTCAAAGATTTGAACGTAATTTGAAACAAATTGATTGTGTATGTACTTTGTTTCAAGACGCGCGATACTGGAGGATGTAATACTTCCATTTATCGGGTTGTTAGGAAAAGAAGTAGGGGCAGTGTCCATATTTCGATCCTCATCTTCGTTTGGAAATCTGACAATTACAAAACTCGAGTCATCAGTCCCGTTTAATTTTTGAGGGTTGTGGCTTGACTTCAAGTGCATTTTCATGTGAGCTTGTTTGTGACCGCTTGTCCGCAGACGTTTGCCACATATCTGGCATTCGTAAGGTTTTTCACCAGTGTGTAATCTCATGTGAAGATTTAAAGAACTCGAGTTTGCAAATGAAGACTGGCAGATTTCACACTGAACCGTCTTCTTTTCTTGGTGTATTCTCGTATGGCCTTCGAGCGTTGATTTCACTCTGAATGATTTGTTACAAATCGGACATCTACAATAATAAAGCATATAAACTAGGTAATTATATTTTTCTTACTATTATTATTGCACAATAAACGTAATCTATTGCAGGGTTTCTTACAGATATGGTTTTTCGCCTGTGTGAATACGATTGTGCCGGATAAGATCGGAAATTCTTTTAAACACCCTTTGACATACTGAGCATTGATTAACTTTTCTAATACGTTTGGATTTTAGATCATTATTCCGCCGATTAGTTGGCCCAATTTCCATTTTCTGAGCAGATGTAGATGGCATGTCTTCAACATCTTCAGATGAGCCGGCATTCAACCTGATGCTGTTATTAATGCAGCATGCTTTTAGTGTCTTCGGTTTCTCCCCTAAATCATCATGTGCCCAGTTTTCATAAAACTCCATAGCACTCGTAGCAGAAGTTGCACCAGTCGAGGAATCTGACAGGGATACTGACACCTAAAATAATTAAGGCAGATTAATGTAATATTACGCATAACACAATAACAGATACTTTTTTTTCTAAATCAACATAACAAATTTTCTACTATTACATGGGTACATACCAGTTCATATTTAGAAGACATTATGGAGATCTGATTTAAAGATGTACTATTGTCAATTGCTTTTGCAGTTGTACGTTTTATTTTCTCATCCACACACATTAAATTAGTAGGAAGGCTGCGACGATGAATTACTTGGGGAGCTGCCCGCTTCGAATTTAAGGATGTTCGATTTAATGGTCTCATTTTCCTGTATGTATCATGAAATCCTCTTAATATCGCTGAAAATATTTCCGAAGTCGTATGGTCCATGGCCAATGTGAAGATGGACATTACTTTAAAACATACTTGCTGACTCTTCCACTTCAATTCTGCGACATGAGCTAACTTATGGGCTTTGAAATGTGTTGATCGGACGAACGACTTTGAGCACTGTTGACATTTGAACTTACATTTTCCCAATCTCTTAACGTTCAGCGGTATACAAGAAAAACTAATTGCCATATTCAAAGAATGTGCAGAACTATGTAACCCTACGAGCTCAACGTTTTCCTTCTTAAGTACGTCCACTTGCACAGGTGCTTTCACGATCGGGCTGTCAAAAGCTTTAGCACCTTCTTCCTTATTATTAGAAACTTTATTTAATTCAATAAGAGGAATTTCTTCTCCCGTCTTCTGCTGCCTGCTTTCACTGTTGTGTTGGGTTCTCACATGTGAGTCAAGAGTCCCCTTTTGATTAAAGGAACTGTCGCAGTGAACGCACTGAAAATTTGCAGGTAAAGAAACTAAAAGTCATATTTTCCAGGAACCCACATCAAATACAATTATACAATGTACAAATGTACTACTCACTCTCACTCACCTTAAATGGCTTTTCTCCTGTGTGAATTCGTAGATGTCTTTCTAATAGAGAAGGCTTCTGAAAAACCTTTCCACAAACACGGCAAGGACAAAACTTCTTCATGTTTAACTTTGTTCCTCCCTCGTCATCGATAAGATAACAATCACTCCATTGTTTCCACTGCTAAAACAGTGCCTCTACTACTACTATACCCTTTAAATCCCACGTCTAAAATTTTTGACCAAATAATAAACATAATCAATCACCAAAGACCAAGCATCGCGTTAGTAAACATCAGCTCAGCTGTAACGTGGCGTATTTCTGTTTTGTTTTGTTCTGTTTTGTTTGCCCCTTGTCTGTGCGAGACAAAAGTTTACATGCCATGCAAATAAGCTGTCGCACTCGTGCACGTACATCCTAACGCAGATTCCGCTAGTGAAAAGTGTGAGAGTGAGGCACGGAACGGAGCCGAGCAAAGCAAATGGGACATGGCACATAGCACAGTCATAATGTAAGAGTTGTGATGTGGTTTTGACTCACACAAACAAAGAAAAAGATTGGAGTAATTACGAAGGATGAACACACACAGAACTTCGTTTGTATCGTAAAGACAACGCATGTCGAAACTTGAGTTTTTTAAATACTATAGAACGAAAGAAACGAAAAGGAGGTATAATCAAAACTACTTACCTACTTGAACTTTCACATAGGCATGTAAAATATTACCGTGAAATAAAAGGTCCTCTTCTCTTAGGATCTCACAGAAAAAATAAAAATGCAATTTTGCACGAATTATGTAATGCGCTTTATAATTACAATATATACTTCTTTGCAATTCTAACTTCAACAACGTAGCCGTAGGTGGGCTAGCTCTGCAAAAATCATCGTATATAAAAAATTACAATCAGGAATATGGTAGGCTTAAATTCAAGAGTCAATACTAAACATTGGTAGCTTATAATTCAAGCTTCTCTTGATCTTGCTGATTAGGTCGCCAAATAGAAATTACTAGCCCAGATATTCCAATTCCAATTCAACGCTTATGCTGTTTCTGTTCACTTTATAAAATTAATCGTATGATTCTACAACAACTTAGGGTTCGCACACAGGATTAGCATATTCCTGCACTAAAAATGAAAAGAGTTAAAATAATATACTCTGTTTTATTTCTCATAATTTGAATTTATATCGATCGATACAAACGATAATATTATTAGCAATATACCAAAGCAGTATAAAAACATTTATCTAAATATAAAAAACAGACCTACTTTACTAACTATAGTTGGTTATCTAATACTATTGACCTTTGACACTACAATGCGTCCAAACAAGATAATATGTCAACTTTATTATGAATCAAAAATTTGATAATAAGCGCTTCCAGATTTTCTTTCCCAGATTTTAACAATTGCTTCTTCATAAATGACTTAAAGTCATTCTTTACTCCTCTTTCAACTCCTCTAGTACCCATTCTTCGCGAGCTGAAAAGTTTGAAAAAAAATTGTTAATGAAACAGACATGCTAATTTATTTTATTTGAATTTGTTACCAGTTAACAGCTTTTTTAGACTATGCTTATTATGCTATATTCGTTAGTTTTGGTTTAATGTACCTCGTTACGTTGCAACTTGCTCCTCCACTGAATATATCAAGAACTACTGGTTGACTAGGATTATTAGCTATTGCCATGAACTGTTCTAGGATGTCTGTTTCAATAATAAAGTCTGAGAAGTAAGGGAAGTAACTGAACGACTTCTTGCGACGAATGAGATCAAGTATATTGGACAACAATAAGTCGGCTGGTGGTGAGTACCATTCAATTTGCAGTAGCGTCATTAAGTGACCAATGCATTGGTCATCATTATCCGCCTTTATGTCTTTCTACATAGCGGAATGAGTAGCAAAACGATTTTAAAATTTTTTCAAACATGATTCAATTTTTACATAAACATTATTATAATATCATCGCACATACCTGAAGACATTCTATCAGTATATTACATGCGTAGTGTAATAGCTCAGATTTATTCTCAGATATAAAATGAACGCGTCTCTGTGGAATAACGAAACCATTGGCTTCCAAAGTGTAGCTGGGGCAATTGAAAAAGGAGAAATTTAAATTAGCAGGTGGAAGAGCCGTGCTTGTAGATCCTGACGAACTCCGTGATCTCGATATCGGGTTCATTCTAGAAATTCCGGTGGATGTGATGACAGTTGGAGAGTCAATGACAGGAAAGCTGCCAAGCTCATTTGCAATTTTTATTGCGTAGTCAGCCGCCATCTACATAAATGAAACTTCTTATTAAGTACTTCTTTTTCTTTCAAAATTCTGTAGGTACCTTACCTATACTACGATAAGCTAAAAAATTCTACGTCATACCTTGTAGTTACCCAGTCCACAACAGGCTGACGCTAATTTAACGGTAGAATTTAATCTACTTATACTTCCTAAAGAATGCTGTCTCATGTAAGTTTTGTAATCAAAGTCGAATTCTTGAAATACTTCCCAGGTGCTGAACTTGAGAGAGTTCATACTTGCTAAAATATGAAAGAATTCCTTCTCAATGCGATCTCCTTTAATCGACTGAATCAACTGCCAAATCTTTGTAGCTGTAATAAAATATTGCAAAAGTGATGTAGGATCCTTCATTTTTGGGGTAGATGAACATGGAGATACTGTAGTCAGAATTGGATCGTCAGGGTCTATGCCTAAAGTTGCACGTTGATATCCACCTCCAATTGGAGTGGAAGGAATAAAAACTTCAACTAAAGTCAACTTGTTTTTATCCCCTGCAAAGTGCATACGTAAGTATATTAGACTTCATTATACACTTTATACTCAAACAAGTTTCTATGCGTGGTAAAATTAGTAAGAAATACCAAATTTTTTAGACGATATTCGTTCATAATAAGTTGTAATACATCCTAGAAACAAAACAACAGCCATATATGCCACTTCGGAATAATGATAGTGGTTTGGGCAATGAATAGCTGTAGATAGTGCCAGGTAAAGCTCATCCAAACTTTTCATCCCTGAAGCATGTGAAGTTTCCCTGAAAAAGGGAACTATTTTCCAATTTATAAGAGCTCCAACTTGATCCACAATATTGTACAACTTTTGCCATCTAGAAAACAAAAAATAGCACCATGTTAATGTTTTTATTTTAATATAAGACAATTATCACAATCTGGTTTACAGGAAGTATGCAAGTTAGCAATATTAAAGGTCTATGGAATATTGAGTTTAATATAGTGTTTAGGTGTAAGTGATTCTGTCTCGTTACCGTGTGTCACTTTCTACTACTTTTCCTTCACCATTGTTTTCCTCTCCATCGTCGACAAGAATGTAGTATTCAATACATTGGTTAAGCAAAGTAAGCAGAGAAGAAGACGGCTGAATATTTTTGCAAAGGCGAAAAACTGCAGGTACCAACTCTGTTACTAAATGACTTCTGACTGGAGAATGCGCATCATCATCGCAAGTTGATACAGAATAGAGCATATTTCCCTGATTGAAAATTGAAAACATTTAAGTTACAATTTTTTAAAATACATATTAATACCTAATGCACTTATTAACTTATTATATTAGGTATATTAATGATCTCCTGGACGGGAGTCAAAATCAACATAACACTACAATCCAATAATGATTTAATGATTATAAAATACTATTACATATACTTGTAACAGTAGTATCTAGTTATTCAGTTTTACCCCGTGTTGGTTCATAACATCCGGAAAAAATTTGACCATCAGTAAAACAATCTGGCATTTCTCCAATATAACAGGTGTATGCTCACACTTGTGCATAAAGACATCCATCCGCATTCCTATGAATTATTAATTTTTGCTGCTCATTTCGTTTTTACTAGAGAAGTTAGTATACAGTGGACCGTGGACATTTTATATTGAGGTCGTAAATTGATTGCATCATACCAACTGAAAGGGCATTGAAAACCCTATTTAAAAATATTTGCTCTTCCGTCTCCTTCAAAGATGACAAGGTCACCGCCTTTACAGCATCCGCCATTACGTTTACCTCGTCAATAATGTCCATAGGAAACAAACTGAAACCTTTTAAGTGAACAAACAGAGGTAACAAATAACAAATTCATATTCAACTGCTACGAAAGTTAAACAATATAAGAAGTGAACGGAGTACCTGTATATTATAATTCAAAAATGTACAATGAAATTTTTATGCTTCATTAGTAAAAACTTACAATTTTTCGAAACACCTAGCGCACTCCTCAGCGTTTCGTAGTCGTTTCTCCAGTAGATAACTCTGTAGCTAAAATTAAAAAAAATAAATGATCATTCACACTGTTACAAAGCTACTAGCTCTACTCACAGCCACATGATTAGCTAAATAAATGGGTGAAAACTAGATGAATAGGTCTTAACACACACAGCTAGCCAATATCTACTATCTACTCACTGTGTCTTAATAGGAAATTTACAAATAAATCATTCATCCGTTTCCAGTCGTCAACAATAATACCAGTCGTTTAATCTAAATAAATACTATTACAATTATTGCATACCTGTAGCATAAAGCTTTTTGGCAACATAGATCGTCCAGTAATAAGCCAAGCCTTCGCTTCGCAGACGTTTGTATCTTCCAACTCCTTCATTTTGTTAATGAAGAAGCCGCAAATTTCTTGTTCTGTTGTGCATGCCATTTTCGAATCCTGTAACCTATAAATTCCACACGGTCACTTAAAAAAGTAAAAACGAATGGATAACCCCTCTACTCCTAATCCTAATGTCACGTCTTGAATCAAAGTACTAACTACCAAATTTAATTAAATTATTACAGGTGACAAAACTTCACCACCAATGCGAATAAAATATCCTCCTGTCAATGCAACAGTCAAATCAAAACAATCTAATAGGTTATAGTTATTGCACTCGCACTCATGATCAGAACACCCATAGGAATGTAGCTAACTAGCTAGCTGGTATGTAACTTGTTATTAATATCAAAACAAAAAAACTCCGCCTTTAAATTGGGGTGCCCTGAGACACATTATGGAGTAAACCAGTCACCAAGTCCCAGTCTACCCCGATCCGACACTACTCTACTACGTTGTGTTGTACGCTGTTCTTTCTGCTCATTTGATTCTCTAAAATCGCTTTTGCATAAAAATTTGAGACCAAAACCATCAACATCTGTAAACTCTGATCTGATGAACAAGAACAAAGTACGTTTTCTGCGTTGTATTATGTGTGTACTTGATTATGCATTTTATTTTAGTGGTGTGTGTTTTGCAATGTGTGTGTGTGTCTGCTCTGCATCTGCCTGCTGCTGTAGTCGTATACTCTACCCTACCTCTACCTCTACATCTACACATACAACACAACTTGTAGACAAGACAAAATAGTCTTTGTTTTCATTTCCATTTCACAAAGCACAAAGGGGCAGATGATAAATACAGATGAACAAATGCAGATGGTTGGATCGTTGGATGGAGTAGCATGAGCAGGATAGCGAGCTGCGTTGTGGTTGTGAACTCCTTCCTGTCCTCTAGTCAGTCTAGTCCTCTATTCAAGAGTATTGTTGTGCTCGCGCTGTGTGCGTTCGCGTTGCGTTCTCATCTCAGGTGCTTTTTTGTTCGCTTTTGTGAATTAGATGAGTCGATGAGTGTATATACAGAGCAGAGTGTAGCTTGAGTGTGTGTGTGTGTGGTTGTGGTAGGTACAAAGTAACAAAGTGTTTCTGTGCCTTTTTTGCTCTGCTGAGATGTTGAGTCAGAGAATGGAGCCAGAGCCAGCAGCTAGCCAGGAAAGAGTGGATTGGATATTGGATGGATGGAGATGAAAATGGAAATAGAGTGGAGTGGACTCCTCCAATGCTTTTTTAGATGGGGACGTGTAATTAATTGTTTTTGTAGGCTGAGCTGTTGGGGGAAATCAGATGATCAACACCTTGCAGTGATACAAGGATGGTTGCAGAGTTTCTTCTCCCTCTCCTACCCTGACACCAACAAATTTTTTCAAAGACCTTCGCTTAACAAACTAAATTCTCCTTCTTCATCCCTTTCTTCTCTCTTCTTTAGTTTTAAACATTCTTTTGTACTTTTAGAATTTTTTGTCTAAGAATAAAATAGGTTATTACCTTTTAGTAAGAGAATAGTGTAAGAGTGGCTAGGGAAAAAATTAGTATTTTTTAAATTGGGAATTTGGTGGAACAATGTGTGAGGAGCTGTTGTATGTTCAGTTTAATCAAGATTATTCATCCCTTGGAGTTGGAACAAATAATGGCTGGACCTTAGTGTCAGTTTCGTCACCTGACAATTTGGAAAGGATTCATGAGCAGGCTGCAACTGACGGGGTACAAATTGTAGAAAGGTTGTTTTCCTCGTCGTTAGTGGCTATAGTGTCCCTTCAGTCCCCCAGGAAGCTCAGAGTTTGCCACTTCAAAAAAAATAATGAAATCTGTAACTACTCGTATGCCAACACTATCCTCGCAGTTCGACTTAATCGAGCCGTAAGTAGACATTTATTTTTTGTTATTTTATTGTATTTTAATGACCCCTAAAGAGGTGTATGAATGAATATCATTTCAAGTACATACGTTATTTCAATTGGTGTTTGAATTGTAAAGGTTTCAGTCAGCTGTTGCAATCATTCTTGGTAATTGCATCAACTATGATTTTTGATTAAAACTGTTACAATTGGCGACTGATAGACTTTTGATTTCCTTCTGCTGTTATAGCTGCTGCTTATGTTATGATTCGTTGAGGCGACTTAATAAATGGCGTGATTTCATAGATATGTTGGGAAAGGAGCCACCGAATTCAAATTTAATTTTTCATACTACTAGTAGTGTATGTATTTAAAATATTAAAACATAAAGAAGTGAAACTAATGAAACCGAACCTTCAGCCTTACGGTCAGGGTCAGATAGGATACGATATATGCATAAATGCATACCTAGTTGCGATTGTAAAATATTATGATGATTATAATATAATGATTATGAATTTTGTAAATCATGAAAATAATCGTGAAAATCTCTTTAAATATTTTAACTAGCGTACTCAATCGCATTCTCCTCTGACGATGCCTTTCTCGCAGTTTCCTCCAATACGGAAACTGTTCATGTCTTTCGTCTAGAAGCACCTGCGTAAGATTTAATAATGACTTTACACATTGCACTATGTAATGCACACTACATAATACAAGCGACTTGAGTGAGAGGAGGAAAAATAATTAATAAAATGTCTGTGTTTTAACATACCAGGGAGGTAAAGGAGGAAGCGCCAACCGCAACAAATTCATGGGTTGCCTGGATGAAGTCTTCGTTACCCTCACAAGTTACAGAAGTGTGGGCTCAGGGACGAGCATTTGCTACTATCACGACTCCTTTTCATGATACGAGAAGTGTAGTAGCTGTTACCGCTGTTCCTGGAGGGGACGAAGGGAAAGTTAGAGTACTCGTCGCGTCATACGACGGCTTTTTGTATATTTACGGATTAAATACTCAAGAAGGTGGAGAGTGCCCTCTTTTAAAGCAGCATAAGTAAGTTTGAGTTTGACAGTTTGAATACCTCTTTAATAAGTACAGGGAAGGGATTGGATATATAGATATAAAGGCTAATGTCAGTGTTAGTTAATATTAACGAGATATTTGTCATTTAGATTAACCGGGGATGCGGACGTTAGGAAATCACCAGCTTCTGCCGGAACTGCCAGCTATGCAGGAGTAGTTAAAGGTCATTCTCCACAATGCATGTCAGGTGTCCCTGAAATAGTCGCCCCACGATGATTTTTTTGCACTTTTTACTTTTCCCTTCTTAAATTGCTGAATTGCATGTCTATTCTATTCTGTTACATATTATATGGACATGTAAACGAGTTTAGCAACCTTTTGGTTTACTCAACTGAATTTGTGTTTTTGTTTTATAGATTCAGATAAAATGACGGAGATGCGGACAGCGGTTGCGCAAGGTTCCGAACCAAATTTAGACTTCCCGGCTCTGGAAAAATGACAGGTAGCTGCGCTGCTATTTCAACCAACGCCTTCTTACACGAATACCCTCTTTGATTTGCTTCCCTTTTCCAATACGTCACTCAACTTCCGTGTACACACTTTTATAAAATATTTTCGAAATAGTTTCGAGATTGCAAATTCTTATTAAGAAGTTAAGCTATGTTAGGCAATACAAAATACTATTATATTTTGCACTTTGCACAGAATTGCGACAGGTATAATTTTTGCTTTCGCTACCTTTATGTGTAGTAGTGTAGTGTGTGGTTCAGTTTTTGTAATTAATTAGATAGGTATGTCAGGATAAAGCAGAAGATAGATTAATGTACTGTATGTAATTACTGCGAGTATATATGTATATTTTTCTCATCTGTGTCACTTCGTTCAGCCATGGTACAAAACGTGATGTCATTATCAGGCTGTCTCGCGAGAAATTCATTATTTGTAAAAATGTATGACTTTTAAATTTAAATTCGAAGAGGTGGTTGTTGCCCATATAATCCCCGTTGTAATATTCGTCTACTTTACTATTTCCAATTTCCGATACGTATGGCATATGATTTGATGGATGTTGAGTTGGGGTTGCGGCATTGAAAATTGAAAGATTAGGTTTTGACTTTATATCCAGTTTGAGATTATGTTTGTTTCCTTTGTATGGCTTTGGCCACTTATCAAATACCTACCTATATATGGATTTAGCAGCTAAATCTTAGCTAAACAAAGCAAAGCCCATATCGTATCGAAGTACTGTATACAACTACTTGCTATACAGTAGAATGTTTGCTTGCGACATGCAAAAGTTGCGATGTGCAGAAAAGTGTCTGATTTGGGAAATTCGCCCTCTTGAAGACTTATCAAAACATTGTTGAGTTACAGTGTTTACGGAAGCATTTATGTATCAGTGAGGTTATACGTTGTACATATATTGTAACCGTTGTTGTATTGTATTCCGACTAAGTTTTAAAATTAGAACTTGGGTTTGTAAAGTTCTACAATAAAAATATACATATATATACAATTATTGAATTATTCACTGTTATCATTATCTTTTAGGCAATAGACTCAATAGAGCCAATTAGTTTCGTCATCGTCAGTCATTGTCGCCTAAAATATCAAATGTCATACCCATGTCATGTCCAATAATGATTATAAATGTGCGTAATAATAATAATAATAATAATAAGGTGACTATTGATAATTTTCTGCACGTAATTCGTAATTCTACCATTATTTAGGCTTAGAGTGAGGATTTACTTGATTTGCGCAGTCGTTTGGATAATCAATTACTTTTGTATGCGTAGTGTACTGCGTATTGTGAATAATTGCAGATTATGTCTAGAGTAATAAGCAATTTCTCACGATCGAGCCGTTATAAAAATAAACCTTTATGCCACAAAACGTGTTGGAGTTCATTGGTAATATTTCACTCACATCTCATTCTCACCATCACTATATTAAACAGTAATTTACACAAAATATTATTGCATTGGAACCTGAAACAAAGTCATTTTAAATATTTCATTGATTATACTTTGTTCTCAAAATTAGTAGGGATCGCGCATAGGTATACAATTATGCATGTAATTAATTGCACTGTGTAGTACCTACAACGATGCATACAGCTCTATTGTCTCGAACTAAAAAAGTGAAAGTTCGTACAACGTTCGAACAAGTTCGTTGTAGCTAAATAACGTTCTCATGCCATAGGTTGACTTTTTACTTTTGGCTGAGCTAGCTAGTTACTGCATCGCATCGTTGCATGAAAATACCCGGAAATCTTTTCCCGTCCCGTCACAAAGGACTTTTCCCTTTTCTTTCTGCTTGTATAGTTGTGTTATGAAGTTCATAATATGAACAATGACAGATCGAACGAGTGCAGTGCAGAGAAGAGAGTGTCCCACATGACTCATCTTGCTTTCTATCACCTTGTGCTTGAAGTGTACATAGGCTAGGGAAGCAGCTGATAGGATGATATTATTTTGGAACCTGCAAGTTGCAAGAATACAAAGTAGAGGAGAAAGATGGTGACGTTTTCCATTTTCTGTGAATTCAATTACTTGTGAAAATAATTCCAAAAAATTCCATCTAAAAGGCCTAAGAGTGGGAATAGGATTAGGAAAGTTGATTTGTGACCTGAGATAACAATGGTTCTTTTAAAGATTTTGAAGAAGCTAAAGGAAAAGGAGAAGGAGGTTAGAATCTTAATGCTGTAAGTAATTATGTACTTAATTAAACGAACAACGAAGGCTTGAAGGGCTTACGTAACTGTCATATTTAATATAAAGTTTAATGTAATGTTTAGTGTGCATCGTTTGATTTTGTAAATTAGAGGTTTGGATAACGCAGGAAAAACAACAATTTGGAAGAAGTTTAATGGAGAAGATATTAATACCATATCGCCAACTTTAGGGTTTAATATAAAATCACTGGAACATAACGGGTGCATTGCAATAAT
Organism: Acrocyrtus sp. NNG-2020; assembly: GCA_027744115.1. Taxonomy (NCBI): domain Eukaryota; kingdom Metazoa; phylum Arthropoda; class Collembola; order Entomobryomorpha; family Entomobryidae; genus Acrocyrtus; species Acrocyrtus sp. NNG-2020. The sequence continues at coordinate 8,358 of JAHZND010001496.1, read as the reverse complement.
ATTTATTCGTGTAGTCGTGTATAACAACAAATCTAAAAATTCCATTTAACTGTTGTTTATTTTTACTAGATTTAAGCTGAATATTTGGGATGTCGGAGGACAAAAGAGTCTTCGATCTTATTGGCGCAACTACTTCGAAAGTACTGATGGACTCGTGTGGGTAGTAGACAGTGCCGATAAAATTAGACTGGAGGACTGCAAAGCAGAGCTGCATAAACTTCTACAAGAGGAGGTGAATTTCAATTTTCAATTCTTTTCGAACTACTAATTATGCAACAACGACTGAAATTTCAAATTGAAATACATGGAATACGAAATGTTTTTTTTGAAACAGCGATTATGTGGAGCTACTCTACTAGTTTTTGCCAACAAATGCGACTTACCAGGAGCTCTCAGCGCAGAAGAAATTCAGGATGCCCTGAATTTAAGAGAAATAACAACTCATCATTGGCAGATTGTTTGGTGCAGTGCCCTAACGGGAGAGAATTTGCTAACCGGAATAGACTGGATGGTGAATGATATTGCTGCACGGATATTTACGATGGACTAGTTTTATAGTTACTTAGACGTAAAATTTTAAGAAACAACTTTTTGTATCCTCAGTAGTATTACTACGTAAACTGGTGAACTAATGTTAATGTATGGTCATGGTCATGGCCCATGGTTTTATACTTACAATAACTTTCAGTACAACAATAACACTTTTACAACAAATAGGTAGTTATTAATTTCGAAAGTAGTAGTTTACTATGCTCAACTTACACCAGTCAGTGTAATTCTTGCAGTTCAACTTTCAAACCGCTTTAGTGTAAACTGACTACATCAATAATCAACAGTTACTCATTTTTTCTATTATAAACTCAAAACTCACAATCAGTTGTTTTTTCTTTATTTTCCAATTAGATGTTTGTTATAATCTTATGAATTAAAGGAGAATTTACTTTGTGATTGAATTGTAAACTCAACTACAAGAAAAATAAATAAAAACACGAATAAAAAAGTAAACTTTTATATATCTGTATAAAAGCGCCTTGGTGCTGCAACCTACTCTAAAATAAATCCTTAATTTTGCAAATAGAATTGGTTTGGGCAAATGGCAACAATAATGAATAGAATAATACAGTAATAACAACAATACATTACATCGCTAATTCAATCACACATGAATATAGCCATTCAATATATTCCCTTTTAACAAAGTAACAAATGTCGTGTCATTTTTGATAGTAAGTCTACAGTTTAGGCGTCATTGTGTGGTACATAATTGTTCATGGAACTTTATACCTATGAAACACTCATCTTACAATTAGACAGAATGTAAATTGTTAGAACGTTAGTGTATTTACATGATTACATGTAGTAATGCATTGCATCTAGGCAGTTTCAATTTTTTGCTTTAGATTTGAAGATAAAAGGTAACTCGCCCTATTCACAGGACTATTCGGCACAAGGCCTACAGTTCTGATTTTCCGATAAATATCGAATCAGCATCATCAAAGATATCCACGCCCTCCGGTGGTGACAATATTCCAGTAAATACCAGAAGTCTCCATGTATAGTGTGGGAGGTAGGCCCATGAGGAGTATAGCATCAGTGTAACAATCAGTATGATTATACAATCTAGAAATAAAAACAATTCTAAATTAGTTTAAGTGACTAGTAAATACATACATTAGTTCAAAATAGTCGCTATCACCGATATGGCATTTTCAAAATATCTCACTAATTATTGCTCGCTCCATAGGTTCCATCATATACAGCGACGTAATCATGTAATAATTAAGGTGAAGCTTCTTAGTAAATGCTGCCAACTTTTCCCTTGAATTCCTCGGAGCTGGAGGAGGCACGTATGGTATCGGTTTTCCAGGAGAGTCCGTCATGTTGTTCAGTCACGAAGCGTTATTATAAACTGGTAACGTTTTCTCTTCTCCAAACAATAAGACACTACAGCTACAGAAAAAGCAACAAACAAACAAAACGAATGTTTATTAACTATCACTATTCATTGTGAAATTTAATTTACTGTTTATCCACAACTGTAATCACCCACTAAAAGTGCAAGCGCCAAACGGACACGGAAGGACGGGAAATTTTTTGATTTTACTGATTTTGACTTCTTTAGTTCCTTTCCCTTTCCTTAATTGTTATTGTTACTCATTAATACTTGATTGAAGGAAAGTATCAAAAACACCTGTACTCTGGCACATTGCCTACTGCTTGTTCTTACTACAGAATACCGATAGACAGAGGAGAGGCAGCTGGTTGATGGTTGAACTGGTCTTTGGTCTGGTAGTCGGGATTGCAAAATTTACAAACATCCCAATCCCATCACGAAACATGGCTTGACAATGGAAAAAGGGTTGCTTGTTGCCTGTCCTGTATTGGCTGTGGCTGGCTGCATTACAATGCATTTTCAGAGCCATTTTTAGTATGTAGCAATGAGTGACCAAATCAAAGCCAAAGATAGCAAGAGCAAAGCAAGCAGAAGCAGGTTACAAACTGTGTGACAGCTGAGCCGAGACACGTACACGTAGATTAGATTTCATTTCATCTCGTGTCAGTTCAAAGAGCGTATGAAATTGCTTAAAAAGTGTCATCAAACGTTAAGAATAAAAGAATTAATATTGTTGTGAAGTGAAGAAACTTTTTTAAAATAGTTTAAAATATCAAAACATTAATGCAAAGTGGGTTTTAGTTGACATCACCAGTTATCAAAACTTAGTGGGATGGGATAAACAATAACAAATAAAACAATCAAAAAAATGAAACATTGGAGTGTTACAGGAGCTTAAGTTGCGTGTTTGAACGTGTGGGTTATATATTTGTCAATAATTGCTTATTTTTAATTTAATTGATATGATGATGTGCAATTAGTGCGATCAAGTCAATTTAATACAGTTATTAATAATTTCGTTATCATCCCTGCCAGTGTTCGAATAGGCTTTTGGCGTATCTGCTGTACTTGTACTCATCAATAATACCACTCTTAACTGCTGAAATCAGTATTTTAAAGAATTTATAAGTAATTTGAGAGGCGACGGAAAGATTTTAGAAATTCAAAAATGAACTGGTATTCTGGAAGTATTGCGGAGGCTGTGCAGATAGCTAGACAGAGAGGAGCAGTATTCTTTGTTGCAGTTCTTGGTAAAATATAAGATGACACATACTAATGAATTTTGCTGAGAATTTCAGAATATGCGTATTCGTACCGTAACATAAATAAGATATTAATATTAATTTTGTCATTATTGTTCTTCGTAGGGGAAGATGAACCTTCAAAGAAGTTAGAGGAAGCCGTAGCGTCGAATGAGATTCAACAAATATTGTCGAAAAATCAGTATATTTGTATTCGCTTACAATCCGGCTCAACGGAGCATCAACAATTTAAGCAAATTTGTACGAAATATCTGCCTATAGGCACAATATGTTTTTTTGTTTCTTGTATAACTATAATAATAAGGCAGAAACATGTTACACTATAAATTCGAAATGGAAAAAGCTTAATATGTACTTTTGATTTTTTACAGATTCTAATGCGCACGGACCTTGCTTATATTACATTTCTTTGATGGGGACTCCTGTGGAGATAGTAAATGGTGAAGTAGCTGTTTCCGATTTGAAAGGAATATGTGAATCTGCGTGGTCAAAACATTCAAAGGTCTTGGAAGCGCAAAGGCCAGTGCCACAACCCGAGCCCCCGACGTCCACCGCGCAGCATTCTGAGCAGTCAGCATTACCAGGTCCAACTCCAACAGATTCTGTTCCTGCCGCCGGTCCTAGCACTGGAATTACTGGCCAGGTTGGTGAAGGCTCCGATCACAGAACTTCAGCAAACGCAGAGTCATTGGACTTGGAAGAAGATGCAAGTAACGAAAACATTACCTTGGATCAGAAAATAGAACGTGCCAGGCAGTTAGCTGCTGCCAGAGCCAAACTCAAAGTCGAGGAGGAAGCTGAGGTAGAATCTGATATCCTTATCTTTGCTAGTCTTGTCTAAGACAAGTTGCCTTGTATGAATTTATAGCCTGGTGCGTGTGGGGGTGGTATCTGAGACCTACTCGATCGAAGCAATGCAAGATAAATAAATGAGTGTGTTCAGATCAGATTTATGGGGGAAATCCGGAATCATGATCAAATATTTTAAATAGTTCTTCCGTTTAAACTTCAATGTCTGTCCATTTACAGGAGGCGCGAAAACGTGAAAAAGAACGACGCGAAGCCGGTAAGGGAATGGCTGAACTAAAACGATGGCAAGATGAACAGGAAGCAAAACGGTTAGTAGAAGAGAGAAAGCGTGAAAAAATGGAAGATCAGTTACTTCGGCAGAAGCTACGTGAACAGATTGCTCAAGACCGTGCGGAACGTAATCGAAGAACTAATGCGTCTTTATGCTATGAAGGAGAAGACCCAAGCGCATCCACTTCTTCAGCATCAAAACCAAGCATAGCTCCAAGTGCACCAGTTAATTACACGGGGAAAGCTCGACTGCAGTTCAGAATGCCAGATGGGTCGTCGCACTCGAGTGCCTTTGAGCAAGAATTAACGTTAGGCCATGTTAGACAATTCGTTAAGGATGAACTACAAGTCAAATTTAAGTAAGGATGCAATTTAGTATGCTATTATTTGTCTTAATTGAATGGAATTTCATGTTTTCGACTTATATTTTATTTGTACTCTTTTCATTACTTGCAGTTTCAGTCTTTGTGTTGCGTTCCCACGAAGGGAATATTCAGCAAGTGAATACTCCAAGTCATTAAAAGAGCTAGGGCTTGTTCCATCGGCAACTCTTTTAGTTATACCTGTACGTTATGCTAGCAATTTTGCAATTTATGCTTCGTTTCGTTGCGCATCTGCTGCATAGTACATATGCTATATTTACACACTTGTTTAATTTTACAGGAAGGTGGGCGAATACTCAATCCGGTATCTGGAACTGGAGGGTCGGGAATATGGGGTCTCCTTACTTCGTTACTGGGATACTTATTGTATCCTGTAACATTCCTCTTTAGTATGATTCAGCGTGCTCTACCATCCAGCGGCGGTGAACCCAGTAATCAGCAGTCACCTGCAAGTGCTGCAGCAAGTAACAGAAAACTTCCGCCTGGAGTGTCATCTCCCCCCAAAGAAAACAAAAGTGCAGAAGGTGGTCAAGGCCAAGGAGAACCGAGCACATCCAAGGATCTTAGGAAGCGAAATGTAGACCGGTAGGTTACGAATTAGAATGAAAATTGTAGTTGTCACTTCTTTCTTACTAAAAAAATCGAACATTATAAAAATATGGAACGGTATTCTCTTTCTTTTTGGTTCTAGTAGATCAGGAGGGGGGAACATTCATCGTCTTCGGAATCAGGAAAGTGATTCCGACGATGAGCTTGGAACATGGAATGGAAATTCAACTCAGCAGAAACCTCATTAAACTAGTACCACCAACGATAGAATAGACGAAAAACATAAAATCGTACATGGGTTCTATTTAATATTATTTTATTATTTAAACAAAAACTGTATGTACTATTGGCAATATATACATATTACCCAATATATCAGCTTTCAAAGTGTAGGTGATTATATGAAGTAGTCTTAGATTTGTTTAATAAAAATTATTAAAGTTGTATAAATCTAAACATCCGAAATTACATACTTCACCATTTTATTTTTACTACAAATAAGGAAAGAACCTTTTATGCTATAGCATCTGTGATTGACAGTAGTTCCAAAGTATTTTTTGATATGCACTGGCTAAGTATTTGTCACTTTATCAATGCTAGGTATAAAAAATAAAAGCGTTTACATATCGAGAGTACTTAGTTTTCAGAAATAATCTCATCAACTTATCTGTGATCAACAAACCGGACAGACCATTCTGGGAAATCTTAAATCTCCTTTCCAAGTTTTCCATTTATCGTATTGTGTGCTTGAACAATTATGGAATGAATTGTCATATATAGGAAGTAATTTATTGATCTAGGTCTGTCATATAGAAATCAATGCTTATATAAAACCTACATAACCTAATGACGGTATGCATTTAAAAACTCAACTACTTCAGTTACGCGAAAAATGCACTTTAATGAAAACCTAATAAAGAAATTCGAACAAACACCAACAATCAAGAATAGAAAATTACGAGTTTCCTTTCTTTTATTTAGGTAAACAAACGCAAGATAAGATTTTATGACAATTAAATCTACTTTCCAGAGGCAGCAGCCTTTCTCATCTGGGTCAACGTGTTTGAGAGTTCCTCACGCTTCCTCTTAGCACGGATGTGGGTACCGAGCTGAAAACAAAAAAAACGAATTTCAAAAGTCAACTCAAAATTGTTTCAAAAAAATTTAAACGAATACAGGAACAATCTTTGATTATTTAATTTTCTAAATTGACAGTAATACGTAATATGTCTAGAATAGATGTCTAGTGAAGAATAGTTGCATAAAAGTATCTGCTGACAGTCGAATCGAAGTTGGTTATTTCATTTCATCGATATTTATTTTACGATACTGATAGAGTTGATAGCTTGATGCTGATTATTATTAATTTTAAAAAACTACCAATAAATTTTCGTAATGACATGATCAATTCCTCATTCCTATCTGCAGTAAAGTAAAAATTATTATTAAAGATAGTAGTAGGATTATATCCCCCCAACCAAATGTTCAACTTGTTTCATTCATACAGTAAAACTATTAAACAAAATCAAATCAGAAACTAGCATCAGTCAAATACACAATCCACTTTGACATAGACGTTTCACTTTTGTTACTTATCTTTAACCATCCATTAGTAAAGTCAAATTAAGACAAAGAAAGTTAAATTGAGAGACTGAAATGAAGTTCGCCAGTCAGGCATTGTCTTTTGTAGTTAACACTAACTTAACAGCTTGCATACATAAGCAGACATGAGTAAGAGTACCTATTTAACTTTACCATTTTAGCTTTTTATTCCTAACCGGAAATTCATTCCATACTATCTAACTTCTGATTGCATTAAACTAGCTTAAAAGCGTAGGCTCTAAGAGCAAAGACCTTCTAACTCTCCCAAATTAATAAAGTCACACACACCTGACTGACCTGACACATCACGCAATGTAACAAAACTTCTACATCAGTTTACAAATATAAAATTAACATTTAATTTAATAATAAACAGCTCCAAATGATTTTGGTATTCTGATCGCCTGATCAGTCCACATACTCACCCTTTTCTTGAGGAACTTAAGGGCTCTCTTATCCTTGGAAACCTTCAACAACTCCATAGCTCTCTTTTCATAAGGGGCATGTCCGACGACTTCCCTAATGATGTCCCGAACAAACTTATTGTGTTTGGTTAACCTCTAAAAATATAACACAAATATAAATTGAATTAGACTCTTATCGTTTAAAATTCCCGTAATTACCATAATTTAACTAAAACCAAACTAAAATATTGAAACTTGTCAATTAATTCACTAAATAAATTCGCAAAAAAACAAATTTAATCTGAAAAATATCGGAACTTTGGCTTACCCCCTTCCTTGAAGCAGGTCTGGGCTGGAGCTTATTTTTGATGGTTTTGTGGCCCTTCTGCAGGCCTACTGCAATCTCTAGCCGAGGTGCCATCACAAACTTATGATTTAATTGCTAATTAGCTATACGTAACTAATATTTGGATTAAATTTCAACAAATCTTAGCAGCCGCACTCCAACAATGCGTCTCTTCTCTAGAAACCTTGTCAGCAGGGAAGCGGTTTGTCCGTCCTCGTGAGGCAAAGCAGGCAAAGCAGTGCAAGAAATAGCCACAACATGAATGTATTGAATAAGTGCGCTTGTTATTGTAAAAGTTTCTCCATTTTCCTCTAGATGGCAAAGGTGCATACAATCCCAGAGCTAGAGCTGACGAGGCGGCAATGCATTTGAACTGTGTTTTTCTGTTTTATTGTTTTGGATAGACTTGGCCAAACACGAGCACTGGGTTGTTTGATGGTTAAACTCTAGTACACCTTTCTCCGCTACACTGGAAGAAAATTTGTACAATTTTATAATTGGGTTGTAAATTTCGATTTCGACAGGTAAGGCAATATACAATAAGTATTACTAAATTTTAAATTAAATTAGCATTCATAAGGAACTGTTGTTAGCAGTTGTGGAATTGGAGTTAAATTTCAACTATTCAAGTTAAAACTATCAGGTTCAGACATAATAATAATATTAAAGCATGCCCAATTTCCAAATTTCAGAAACTCTGACAAGTGGTAAAAGTGGAAAGGCCTGTACAAAAAAAATGGAGACCGAATTTATTTATGAGACTGACATTGGAGCGTTTACGCAACCTGATGGAACGCACGTCCAGGTGCCTGTAACAATTCCAATTTCAACGGCAGAT
>JAHZND010001495.1:0-41275 GCA_027744115.1 Acrocyrtus sp. NNG-2020 | reverse complement strand
GCCAGATGTTCGTACATTACTAATGGAACCAACCAATCCATATTTAAAGGTTTGTCCTTCAAATATAATTGTTAAAAATAGTCTTCTCTAAAACTGATTGAAAAGTTTAGCATAATTTTTTCCTATAAGTGTAGCACTCACTACTGGATCGACGAAGACCATTCGCAGTTGTTCTGGTGGTAAGCACAGTGAACTCTTTCAGTCAAAGGCACGCGATAAGATCCACTTGGTATAAGTGGGCGGATAACCTCAACATTCGTGTTTTTTTCATGATTGGATATCAAAGTAATTATGCTAGCCAGAATAAAACTTATGAGGTATGTAAATATTTAAATAATGCTTGGCCTATTTGATCTTCCACAGCAACTGCAATTGCTTGTTCCCAACTTTCACTTTTCGTTATGTTTCCCTTAGCTTTTGGAAGAAGAGCAGCGGCGCCACGATGATCTCATTGTCGACGACTTCGAGGAAGGCTACTACAAACTTCCGGGGAAAATTCTCAGAATGTTCAAATGGTACAACTCTTCGTATATTGATCAAACTGAGCCTCGCTTCCTCATCAAGACCGACCAAGACGTCTTCGTAAACCTACCAAATATCGTGGCAGCCATCAAGAACACTTCCTACTACTACGCTCTTATGAGCCAAACAGGTTGCATAGAGCAGCTAAACTCAAACGAATACGACTTCAACTCTGGCTACACTGAAACCTGTGTCCTTTCCGACGAACTGAACGTTGCGCCATATTCGCATATTCTGAACTCTTACTTTATCGGGGGATATAAATTTAAAAACGCACATTTAGAGCTCGATCCAAACTCTAAGTGGTACCTGGACACCAAGGAAAGAAAGCAGCTGGACTGGTCAAACTTTTTCTTACCTCACTATGCAAACGGTCCCTGCTACGTTATCTCTGGAAATCTCGTGAAACCAATTTACCAGCAAAGTTTAAAAGTTCCCATGTACCCATTTGAAGACGTTTACATAGTCGGAATTCTTAGCCACTACTACTTGAGTTTAGAGATTACACACATGGAAGAAATGCACCTAAACAAAAAATTTCTTTGTCATGTACGGAAACGTGCCAAACTTGAGAAAATGGTCGCAATGCACCCCGTAGAGCATCCGTCACTTATGTGGAAGCTGTGCAGAAAAATAAGATCATGTAATAATGTCGCTTTTTGCAATTCGGTGGAATCTATATCACAGACAAGTTTTATAATGACTTTAAGTACTCTGTCTGGAGTGTACTTTGCCTCTAATTACTTGTTTGTATAATTTAAAGTTTTTGATACTTAAATCAACTTCTACTGATATTAATATGTAATAGTGCTAATTTATTGACTTCTGTTCTTCCTCCTTCTAGCAACTTAGTTTGTAAAACTATTTAATATTTAAACAATATTCCAAGGCTTTGTAATCACGCCCTGGTATTACGAATTTTAGGTTTTTATAAGCGAGTATCTACCTAGCTGTAATGTCATTAACTTAAACATTACCTTTGTTATGCTATTTATGTTATTGTACTTCATTTTCACATCGGGACAACGTAAATCCTATTGTTATTGTTATCGTATGACGCAGCTGGATAAACTTTTTTTAATTGTTTTTATTCCATTTCAATTGTGTTGGTTATCGTACATAAATTCCGAAAGTGGTGGGCTTTACGACGGACTAACTGATAAGCGCTACGCTTACAACAAAAGCATGCATGAGTAAGGCCTAACCCTAACCATTAAATTTGCGCATAAGTTTATCCATCCTCTTACTTCCGTGACTTTGGCTTTGAATGAAAATTACATTACTAAATCATAAACTGTAATTTCATGCTTATCTGAGGTTTTAAATTTCTCAGTATATCCCACTGCATCATTTACTTACGGACCAAAAATACCCCAAAGGACGAAAATTGGATTGGAACCTGACTGGAAATTTGTAAATTGGCGCAACGTTGCGCAATCACTGCTTATTATTCCATCGCCGTGTATTTTGTTTTCTATACTGCTAATTCAATTGATGTTGCCCAGTCATTGCTCTTATTAATCCTAAATAGTTACATACAGTACATACCTAGGTAGCATGACTATTATAATTCATGACTCGATCGCCGTGTATTTTGTTTTCTATACTGCTAATTCAATTGATGTTGCCCAGTCATTGCTCTTATTAATCCTAAATAGTTACATACAGTACATAGGTAGCATGCGACTATTATAATTCATGACTCGATATGACTCTAAACTAAACTTTGCAGATTTTATTTCTACTTTATTCGCGTATAATCAGACAGGCTTATCAGGAATCAAAAGCAGCACAATGCAATACCTATTAGATATCCGCCTCTTATTTGTAGATTTTTACGTGGACGAAAGGAATTTACAACGAGTACCGGAGTGGAAACAATGGCATTATCTAACTTATTATTAAATCCTCTGATTTTTTATCTGGAAAAGGCTCTCTGCGGCTTTACGCTAAAATAGCGTAGCAAACAATTTCATTTTCCCGACAACTCTTACAGGAGAAAGTTATTGATTTTTCTATAGTGGAAAGCCATGGGGCGACTCGAGATAATTTTTCTAGGTTTACTAGCAGTTTTCTCCAGAGAGAAAACTTTGGTAGAGGGACAGCAAGCTCTTCAGACTGAACAGTATGAAGGTCTCCCTTCGTATGATCGCCCCACTCCTAGCAACTTTCTACAGAAGGCTTTACAAATCAGCGACGGCAAGGTCGGCAAGGGCGCTACGCCCTTCGATGATCAGACTTTGGAATGGAGGCTCCCCAGAGATGTTATCCCCGTCGAGTATGTTGTTCGCATAAACCCTATCCTGGATGCTGGCCAGACTGGAGTTGGCGAACAATGGACTACCCCGGGAGAAGTTGAGATTACTATTCAGTGTAACAAAGCCACCGATCGGATTGTCCTACACGCAAAAGACATAGACATCAACGAGGAGGATGTTACAGTACGTAACATCGATACAGTACAGTACGATATGTGCGAAAAAATTAGCAAATTTTCTTATGTATGTAATTTTAAAAAAATCTTTTTCCTAGGTTCGACTGCTTTCAATTAACATTCCAGTTAGTCGAGTGACGACAGGGCCACATGACTTTCTTATAATTGAGTTGGCCGAACAGCTACACCAAAGGCAGACATATCAGCTTACTATCAAATTCGTTTCCAAAATTAACGTAGAACTGCATGGACTTTACCGCAGNTTTTCCTAGGTTCGACTGCTTTCAATTAACATTCCAGTTAGTCGAGTGACGACAGGGCCACATGACTTTCTTATAATTGAGTTGGCCGAACAGCTACACCAAAGGCAGACATATCAGCTTACTATCAAATTCGTTTCCAAAATTAACGTAGAACTGCATGGACTTTACCGCAGCAGCTATATCCACCCCGACAGTGGTGATAGAATGTAACAGATTAACTGATATAAAATATAATTTATGAGTATAAGCATCGCTTTCCATTTTTTCTGAAATTGGAAATCCTCCATTCCTACCATTTTGCAGATGGCTGGCTACAACACAAATGGAAGCTCTTCATGCTAGGGAACTTATGCCTTTGTTTTGATGAACCCGCCCTTAAAAGTCAGAATTGCTAATTCATTTTAATGGATTTTATAATTTAATTGCTGCAAAATCGCAATTACGTAATTTTTATATCTTTAAATTTGTATGAAAATTCAGGTACCTTTCAATTTACAATTGGTCGCATGCAAAAATACCTTTCCCTTTTCTGCACTGAGAAAACTGGCCAATCGTAAGCAAAAGTTGCTTTTTACATTCATCCTCCATGTTTTTATAAAATGCTGCATAAAACTGATTTGCTAAATTCATCTTTGTAGTGACGGACCAGTCACCGGTTGGGTGTACGACACATACGCGCTTACGCCCGTAATGTCAACATACTTGCTGGCTGTAATCATTTCAGAGTTTACGTTCCAGGAAGCCCCTCCGACTCTCTTTCCGGGAAAGACGATTCGAGTAAGACCAACAGAATTCAGACAGTAATAGTTCAAAGGAAATAAATCATTGTGAAATTTGCTAACTTTTAAATTTTTGTTTAGACATACGCCCCAGATCATTACATTAAACAAGGCGCAGGAGAATACGCAGCTGAAAATGTCGCCAAAGTTTTGGCCAACTTTAGTACCTACTTTGACCACACTTATCCTCTTACTAAAATGGACAGTGCGGCAGTTCCAGATTTTTTCTTTGGGGCAATGGAAAACTACGGTAAACTATCCAAACTATACATATTCCGGTATTTTCATAAGTGACATTTAGTATCATTTTTCGTTCCTTTTCAGGGCTAAATATTTACAGAGAAACGGCGCTGTTAGTGTTCCCAGGAGTTTCACTGGAGAGTGAAAGATTTTCAGTTTCTTCCATTATTGCCCATGAGCTGGTCAGTATAATTGTTGAATTCTGAAAAAGTTATGACTCAAACCTTCTCTTGATTAGATATGAATCTCTTATCAATCTATGCATAATTTATGTACAGGCCCATCAGTGGTTCGGTAATCTTGTATCTCCAGCTTGGTGGACGCATATATGGTTAAAATCAGATTATACTAAAAAATTATTATTACAAATTACAATAGCATCATTAACTATTTAACTATCAAATTAATTTCCAGGTTGAACGAAGGTTTCGCCACATACTACGCATCTATCGGGACAGATTACACAAATCCTGAATTTGAGCCGACGAAACGCTTTCTCAACGACGCTTTTCAGCGTTCCATGGAGTACGCCGCAGATCCGAGCTACGCTCACTCCGTTAAAATCGGGGAGGTAGAGTGGGCCTCCAGGGATGCAATGGGATGGTTCGGGAGAATGATTTATGATCAGGCTGGAAGCTTGATTCGAATGATGGATGGAATGATGGGTACAGATTTGTTCTTGGCATCCATTAAAAATTACATAGCCCAATCGTAAGCAACTCCTTAACACTTACAAAATTCATCTACCAAAGTCCAATCAATTTTCCAGTAAAATTATGTGTTGAGCATGCTCTAAAAATTTTCCTCTCCAGACAATACGGTGCTGCTCAGCAAGACAATCTTTTCTCTCATCTGAACACACTTGCCAAACCTCTTAAGAAAATCCCAGACCATGTTACTATGAAAGAGGTCATGGACACGTGGACCCTGAAAGCTGGATTTCCTCTTGTTCGTGTTAGTAGGGCAAGCTCCAATCGAATTTACGTGTCACAGGTAGAGTAGCACAAAATGCGAAATTTAAATCTTTTAACGGTTTATGCACAAGATTGTAAAAGACGAATAAAAATGGAATTGAAGCAGGGAGCCTTCCATCTAGAAATAATCTAATTTTTATATGCGAGTAGGAAAAGTTTACGAACAATGTAGGAGCCATCCAGAACGGGAAAGTGGAAGCGAACAACGAGCTCTGGCACATTCCCATTTCCGTTGCAACAAAAGCCACACCAAGCTTTGACGCAGCATGGGAATATTGGCTGGATAAGGATTTTTTGTTGACCTCATGGGAAATTAATGCCGAAGAATGGATCATTCTGAATGCTGGAGCAACTGGTAAAAAAAACTGCACGCTAGACACTACCCTATTTCCTTTAATCCGGTGAATTTACCTACTTCTGAAAAGTCAAGTAATAAATTATTCAATCCACTTTTATTTTAGGGTACTTCCGCGTGCTCTACGACATTCCGCTTACAAGTCTCATCAAAGAGCAGTTGGAAGCTAACCATACTGTCATTGAAGCCTTGACAAGAAGTCAACTGCTGGATGATTACTTTACTGCAGCATACCAAAGTACGTTTTAGTATTGGACGCCTACTTACAAAATTTAATTTGGCATTTTAAAGGCATTTTAATTTTATATTCGTTCTTGACTGAAAATGAAATTCCAGAGTATATCACAATAGGCCAAGCTTTAGAGCTTACATCGTATCTCTCTAATGAAGATGAAATTGTTGTTTGGAATACTGTGCTGAAGCACTTGAGAAAGCCTTTCAATTTACTGCCGGGTGGTGGCGGAGAGCTCTATAGAACTTTCAGGGTAATAAATTAAAAGATGGAATTTTTTAGTGAGATTAATCGATAAGACTTGTAGAGGGCTTATAAAGCTAAACGCATTTATCTCTGTATTTTTATCTGCAAAGACTTATCTCCTACCGAAAATTAAGAGCGCGTTTGATGCTCTAGGGGGACTTAACGAGGAATTTGAGGAAAGGGCTGGGATGCCGATACTTCGCCATCTCCAATTTACAGACTGGCTGTGTGCCCTTGAGGACGAGGAATGTCAGACTTTCGCTAAAAACCATGTCAGTCAGTGGAAGGAGAGCTCAACCAATAAGTACGTTGCACTTAAATGCAAAATTATTTAGTTGCTTGGAAAATAAAGTTTCATGTAATTCGAAATTTTTGTTGCAGCATACCCCGCAATATTCAACAAATTGTGTACTGCACTGCAGTGGCCACAGGTACCGATGACGTCTTCCAGTTTATTAAGGAGCGTTATAACGATGCAGCCACCAGCACTGTACAAAGAACTCGTCTCCGAAATGCACTGGCTTGTACAGCCGACTCTGGTTTCGTTAGAGAGTACGCAATTACTTCAACAAAATACTTTTCAGTTGTTCCTGTCAATGCCATTCTAAGCTATTATTTCTTGACAGGCTCTTGGAAGGCTCCATAGATTCAGGATATTTCAAAAGTGCTGCCGATGGCTCCGCTATTCTCTCAAGACTGGCAATGACTCCACTCGGAAGAGCATCCGTCCTTCAATTCGTCCGGGAGAATGCTGAAGCAATTAGAGATTATTTTGGAAACGCATCTCCAATCGCATCGGTCTACAATACTATAGCATCATACGCAAGCACATCTACAGACTTGAATGAAGTAAGTAGCTAGAGTTCATAATTTAAAGGGGTGCAATCGTGCAATATGTTTGCTAATATGACCTAACCTAACACTTATTTTCTAAACTTTTTTTAGCTTGAGGCAATTGCTGACGAAATCGCTGATGTGATTACTAGCATCAGGCCCGAAATCAATTCAGCATTAGCGACTGTCCGCGGCAATATTGCTTGGATGGCAGATTTTTCAGAGAGTTTTGCCAGTTTCGCCAACGTAAATAAAAAGGACTCTTTCCTAATAGTATAATAATTTTCTAATCAAAGTAAATGGAACAATAAAAGTCCTTATGGTTTAATTACCTCAGTTAAGCTGTGACTAAAAAAGTAATAGCTAATTTTTTTATATTATTCTCGACGTTACTACATCATAAAATAAGCAGTGAAATTTGAGATGAGCATGAGCCCAAACGCATTCCTTTATTAATATAAGAAAAACCATAATTCTCTTTATTGCAATAGTTATAAGGGAAACCGGGGGTGATCTCAGAATGTCTTTGTAATTTAATACATAGGATAAAGAGTATGATCCATTTATACAGTTCTTTAATATAATATGCTCTCTTAACAATATACATGTACACAACATTCATCCATAAAATAATTAGGGTGATACTCAAATTTCACATGAATTTTTTAAAAAAAAGAATTAAACAGTATTTTATCGTCCTTTTGCTTCAGGATAGTGGGAGAACAGGAGCAGCAGGAGGGTCCTTATAAACATTTTTTTATCCAACCATTTTCCTCGTATATAAAGCCGAGAAGTAATCAAATTTAATAATCATCAATATCAAAATCTTCTTCAAACTCATCGAACTGAAGGCTCTGGAAATCCACTTTGTAGCGTAATAATCCTGAAATAAGTGAAAAGTTGTTTCATTAGTGAGTGAACTACATTCACAATCGCTTCTTACATATCATACAAAGGAGCAAAGGGAGAATTCACAATCACACCTTCTAAACAGGATAGTTTTAAAAAGGAAGGCGTTACCAATACATATTTATTATGCAGTTTGATACAGGTAAAAAAATCAACCACAACAGACATGTGAAGTGCATGCACAAAAGTACCTCAAATCATAAAATAAAATGGATGAAAATGCAAATCATATCAAAATGTCGTAAACATGTCGATACACGAGTATGACTAAACTCAACTAAGAATTTTTATGCAATAATACCAGACAAGCCAATATAGATCAAAATCAGATTAGAGTCAGAAACTAACCAAATCAAATGAACGAATAATTTAAAAAACAAAAATTATAAATAAAAAACATATACCATTTGACTTTTGGAAGTCATGTTTTTTTTGTTTTCTGAAAAAATAGTCACGGTTAGCAAATAAAATCAAACAAAAACTAGTAAAAACTTGACAAGTCACAGAAAACTGACTGAAAATGAACTCAAAAATTTAAAAGCCAACTGATCAAGCAAACCACGCGTCAAGAGAAAAGTCATTGAATGACTGACTGATAAAGTTTAGTTTAGATTCCCACCCATTTTTAATAAATTGTCAAGACCGACAGTGTGGCCGGAATAGCGTTTAGTATTCATCCAAGTCAATATCGTCTAACGGATCCTCTGCTTGAAAAGACTGGAAGTCCACTTTGTATCGCAACATTCCTAGCATTCATGATAAATTAACTTGCCAAATGTGCCATTTATGACAACTGCAGTCTATTTTTGATGCGGGAGCTCATGCTCTCAGCGAGCGTAGCCCCAATTTCCCTTCTTAATCTTATTTTTTTTGGTAAAGCATTGTTGTAATACAAAACAATGCATTGTATTGAACTGAATTAATCATCGATATAAACATGATATGTTCATAATAACAAATTTACCTCCGATTCCACCAAATCCTCTTACATACTGGGATCCTTCTTGCGATTTGTCTGTGATGATTTCTAAGGTCGCTCCAAAGGTTTTGTAATTATTTGCAATCCATTCCAAGAACGATGTGCAGTCTACAAGCTCCAATTCTACTCCCGACTAGAAACGAATTGAAACATTAATAAGTCATACATTGAAAACCACACCCACCCAACTCATCTATTTTACATTTAACCTTAAAAATTAGATAAATTAAAATCTGAAACAGCAACATACTTCCTTGTCAGTGAAGTGGGTCTTGTCCTTTTCTTGGTCTGGAGTAAGGTGCAGGATTCGTTCTTCACCCGTTGCATGATTTTTGAGGACATATCGTTGAATGTCCAAATTCTCCCAACAAATTAAAGTTTCTACAGCTCCCAACTCAAGAGCTTTCAATGTATCTTCAACACCAAAGCAGTATCTTCCAGTATCTTGGCTAATTTCGTCAAAGTATCGGCCAATAAGCTTTTTCTCCTGAATAAATTTAACATTCTGCAGAGACTCTGCTGCCAATTCAATTGCCTGGTTAAATCCATTCTCCCCGCCGTATGACACATCTACTAACTTTATTATTTTAGCTTGCAATCTCTGCAATAATAAAATTCAAGGAATTATTTTAGAGGAGTATTTAATTCAATTATCCCATTCCACTTCCCAAAGCATCATCATAATAGAGTACTACTACTACTAAAGCGAACATATTTTCATCACAATGAACTTACAGGATCAAACATATCTGACTGACTCAACTCAGTTTTGAAGTCGGCTGAACCAGCCAAAATAAGGCCACATATGTTAGGCTTGTCGTTTGTAATGAAAAGCTGAGTTGCCACTTCAGCCACTTTTCGAACATAATTGTGTCTTTTTTCCATTCTAAGACGAGCAAAACGAAGAGCAGACTGACCACCACGACCTGCGAATGGAAAAAATGCATAAATGAAATTGTAATGCTTTTGAATAAACTAAGCAGAACCAGAACTTCTTTAGAAAGTGTAAGGTATTCAGAAATTTGCTTACCGTGCTTCTTGGGAAGATCAACAGTAAACTTATGTAACACTTCTCTTGTATTTCCTTGAAGAGTACCGAACAAGGCTCCATTTCCGTCCATAACAATAAATCCAAACTTATTATCATCAGCCAATAGCGCTGTTAAGGCTTCTGTGTGAAACTGAATAATTCAATCCACATAATATGCATTTTGAAATTCGATCTCATAATAAAAAAATATTAAAATCACAATAGTTAAATTAAATATATCTAATACCAGTCTACCTTGTTATCGCACAGGTACAAGGAAGTGTTAATTGGTTTGAAAGGCTCAAAGTCAATGTTGACCTTCTTCTCTTTTCCTTCCTCGGTGACGATAGTGCCACAATATATCACAAGGCCATTCGGACTCACTAATTGAAACCCCCAAGTAAAATATTAATTGAGTAAATTCATATATTAATGCAAGTATTGATTTTGTCATGTCACAGACATCATAAAAACTACATTCAACTTTTAATGTCAGTAGCTTTCCTTTTCGTACCTTTCGTATAAAGTTTCAACCTCTGTTGTACAGAAGTAATTGCCCCTAGGACGGAGAGCCTATTAACTCGCGATTTTATATTGGACGCCGTTCCAAGTTCATCTGCCAACATTTTGCTGACTCTTGAAATTTGGTCCTTCGGAGGAATGATTAGTGATATCATGCTTGTACCATTCCTAAAGCGAAAAGATAAATTGTTTGAATTTGAAGACCTTTTAATTTAGTTTGGAACACTTATGGATTTACTTTAAGACATACCATATCACCCCTNCCCCTACCTATAACATTGTAGGATAGGGAGACACCCTTTTGCAAAGGGTAGGGGTGATATGGTATGCTTTAAGAAATTTGTAAGTACTTACCCTCTAGCTTGCTCTAGACTTTTAATTAACTTCTTAATCTTCCACATCTCTACATTGCGGTCAGCTGCGGTATCCTCTGTCGTGTAAGTCCCGTTGGTTGCCATTTTGTACGGATGTCTTTAATAATTAGACGGCACTTTAAACTTCGATGAATTGTTGACTTCAACAACAATGTGAACGGCCAACGTTGCACTTGGCTTAACTAACGCGAGGTAGCTAAATTGAGCAAGTGGTTTCTGGCCCACTGCTGTAAACACGAAGCCACCAGCAACGGTAGTCCGAATCCTGAGTATGGATAAAATGTTAATAATTAACCAGTTGTCTGGGCAACTTAGTATATTTAAAGCTCACAACAATCAAATACTTATAAATTACCTCTGTTACAGTGGGAAATATGCCTATTAGAGTATTCTAGTTCTGAGCAACAAAGTCAAAACCCGGGATGAAACCGGAGGGGAGGAAGCACCAAAAATTCCTCGCTTCTTATCGGAAAGAGAAAATGGACCAAAAAATTCGCAGACGAGTTCTAAAGACAGCAACAAAATTCCACAATTATTAAACAAACATGTTATAAAAGATACTAAATGCTTAAAATTTATAGCTTTAAATGTCAAATCAAATGCGATTCGTAGTACTACACACAGCTAAAACCTCCAACAAAATTTTTGCAAGTGCCTATCAAAGTCAAACCACGAAACCACGTTATCTGAATTTTTTAAATAGCTTACACCATTCTATTTTACATACAAAATGCTTTACATGCTTCCATGTGCATTTTAGTTTTTGAAGCGCTCACTTCTCTGATTTGTTCTGTCTGTATCATTTAAAACTACAACTACTTCCCAAAAACCAGCTGATACTGGCAGAAACCTACCCTAACCAATTTAATTCACACCATCAGCACCAACATCAATAAAATTCCCATTCTAAATCGAAAACAATAACAGCTCCAAAAGATAACGTCCTTGACCTTAATTTTCGGGGGCACTAGCAAATTTTGCACTGCATCGCGTCACCCATCATATAACAACACAGCCAATAAACCTCATATATTTCACATTTAATTATACCTACACTTTTTACACAAGCAAATACCCTTTCCTTTCCAAATCCTTTTTGTGTCCAACTAAACATGACATACAACGAATACGGCCATTTACTTACTTTTACTATTAAACATATGGTGCAGATAAGATTTATCAACTTATTTCCCAGAAGATAATCCCCACTTGTGTTAAAGCAAGAGCTAAACACTAATTTAATTACAGATGTGGAAACAGAAAAAAAGGAGATTCCAATAATTCTGCAAAGATCGCACACTGGATTAACCACACACGGGAGAAAAAATTGCAAACTGAGTGAACTTAGGCGCAAAAACAGGTTGATGATGGGTACGTCGTTGTAAATGTCCGAGCGAGTGGGACTGACACTGAACTGACTGAACTGCAGTAACTGCACTGCTACTACGTACGTGGTTGCTTTGCTAGCAAATGAATGGGTTGAAAAATGAGTCAATTTGCGAGTGGAAAAGAAAATGTGGTGGGATAACACGAGCACTGCCAGCACATGTCGTGTGTGGTGCTCTATGCAATGCACCAAAATGCAAATTGATGATGGGGACTAGCCGCTAGTCTGTGTTGAGTCGAGTGTGAAAATGTGAAAGGGAATGGGAATGACCATCAAGCCAAAAGCGACAAGCGGAGAGTATTATGCGGAACAGAAAAAATAAAATTTCTTCCCACTCTTCCTCTCACAGGCGGAAACGACATGAACGAAGTATGAGCGATTTCAGAGAGGGAGACAATGAGAAAATGAATGGATGAATGAATGGAATTGGAAGGATGGATTTTCCTGGTTTTAGTTTAGCTCTGCGTTATTTTACGATTTTGTTGGTTGTCGGATTAAAAAAAAGGGTTTCGGAGTTGATTGGATCGACAATTTCGATCTGAACTTGCGTTTTTTAGCTTTAGCGATCATTGGGACGACGTTGGAAAGACGTTTCTGCACAAGTTAATTTGTATGGGAATAAATTCGCTATGCAAGAGAAAAATTAGGAGCTGTCTGACGTAAGTTATTGTGCAGTTAAAATAAATATTAAAATGTTGTGTTGCGTTGAAAGTGAGTTAATATGAAAGAAATGGCGAAAACACTTAAGATGACAAAATGTTTAAGAAGAGTTTTATGCTGGGCCATAATACTAAATACTACATTTTTTATAGCACTATCAGTCAAAGGAATGATTGACTTATGTATTCGTGTGCTAATTTTTCATGTGCAAATCTGAAGCGTACGGCTTACAACAACAGAGTTCCTTAATTATTCTGTGGAAAGCCTTCTGAATTAAAGAGATGATGCTTAAATAAATCTGATGATGATGATTGCTTAATGCAGCTGCAGTTTTGAAACTATTATGTGCTGAATTTTTGCAGCTGCCTGCAATTGCGTTTTAAAATGCAGACCATGGTCGTTTTGATATTGTCTGTGGCTCTGGAAAATTGTGTTTACTAGTGATGATGGGAACAAGAGCGTGGCACTCCTTCCGTGCAATTTTCATACTAAAAAAACTCCTTTCAGTTTCAGTGAGTGATGCTCGTAATTCAATCTTCATTCTTCATGCACTTATTTACTAACCTTCTTTCACCCCGCCCGTAAAATTCTTGTAGTGCATTGCATCTGCAACCCTTTCATGATTTCATGTGACGGGATGTTATGATGTATTATGCATGCTCATTGTTCAATAAGTAAATGTCGGAAGTCGGACCCGATCTGAATTTCACATTGTAATCTTCCATTAAATTCAAATTTTAAACCTTTCGTACACCTACCTCACTGCTACATTTTTTTGCAGTTTGGTTTTTGAGAAAAGTGCAGTTTATTCTCCCCTATATTGTAAATCTATATGCAGCTATAGGTATGGTTTGTGGTAAATGATGTAAACGCGAATATTACAACTTTTAGTATAAACCGTTTTCTGGACCCCTTCAAGGGCTGTTCTTTTGGACAACACTATGTCGTTTGCGTGCTAATTCTGATTACGATAAAAAAATAAATGCAACAAAAAATGTGAAGACCTCTCGCTTTTTCGCGTGATTGTTATCTGCGTTGAGTCTTATGTGTTCCCTGAAAGTCAGATTATTTATAACAATACACTCAATACACCATGCATGTTTGACTGAGACTTCTATAGATAGCTGACACATCCGTCTCCTGTCAAGAACATTTTTGCTTTTAACGTTTGCGAATTGCGAGTTTTGATCTTGATCAAAATCAAATGTAAGAATAGCAGCATCAGGTAAGTTTTGTGCACAGAATAAGGCTGACTGTAATATTATTCATTCTGGCCATATTGCAGCGAACAACAATGATCTACTCTAGCCATTACTTGGTAGCAGTCAGTAAGAGTACTTTTAACAGGAAAAGTATAAAAATGTCCTTGTCTTTTTATGCAATGTAAACATATAAAAATCTGTAGTAAAATATAGCATCGCAGATCACACATCGCACTGCAGTGCTGCTGAATTGCTGAGTGTGCTCGTACAAAAGAGAGAAATGGCTAGGGATTTAGATAACTTCACAAAAGAAGCAGAGAAAAAATGTAGTACGGAAGACGAGTATGATTATTGGATTAGGTACTTTAACTGTAAGGTTTTTTAATACTTGCTACAAAAAAATTTGCAGGATGGCAAAAAAGGAACCATATTGTCCTAAATGGTAGCATACCTATTGTAAAATATTTTAACTGAATATATCCGCCTCAAATAGGATAGAATGAAGACTCCGAAATTGACACTAAAATGTGCAAAAATTTCAACGCTCAGTTTTATGCTTATTTTGCAGTGCAAAATAATTCTTTTATAATACAATCATATAGATGAAATGTTTACTGCTCTGCTACATGCACTCAATCTCCGTCTTATATAAATAAAGACGTTTTTCTTGGTAGGTATTAAGGTATGCTCGTGAAGTTTATTTTTCCAGCTGCCAGCTTCCGCTTTCACACTTCTTGTAAATAAACTTGTGTTTCACACAAGAACTAGTTCTTTCATTTAATACCGAATACAAAATTTGATTGTTTCTGCAATGATACGATCTCTCGTCTCGGAAAAACTCTCAACTCCTGTAATACATCAGTGCATGTGCATGTAATACATCAAACTTTGATACATGGCCTAATGTCCTGCATACTTTAAGGTACATATCAACTTAACAAAGCTTCGTAAAGAAAATCAGTGGTCCTGTAACAATTAAACAATGGTATCGATTCTCTGTACTGGCAGCCAGCAACATAATCGCACGTACCTTGTTAAATCATTTTAAGCACTTTTTCTATTAACTTGCATCATAAATCAGTCACCTATAGGTCTCTACTAGAGCGAAGAATGAACATTTATCAAAATCCTGGCCGATTGCGTAGGTAGCTACAATATGTTGAGACTTTGAGACTAAAAATTTTCTGCTGTGCTCGGAGTTAGTAGACGGGCTTTCTCATCTACTGCAAAGTGCTACCGACATAGACAGACCAACATTCCTACTTATTATTGCACAATAGCGCACTCCTCGGAAACATGGAACTTGAAATAAAATTAAATGCAATTTTCTATTTTTTGACGTACCTGTTCTGTCTTGATCCTTTAAGGACATGCAACCATGCCGAGTGTTTGGGGGCACTACGAAAAAGATAGTTTTTTAATAACTTACTGCATTTGTGTGAAGGGAAAAAACTCCGGCAGCTTATTTTTAAAAAAACGCTAAGTTTAGGAGAAAACTATTCCACTGGTTTGCCCTATAATATTTTAGTGTTGATTTAAAAGGGTTGAACTGTGCAACTGTACAAACATGAAAGGTAGTTGACGTGATTGTGTAGAATAAAATAGAGTCTAATAAAAAATATAAATGAGCAGGCAAGTTTTTTAACACCTACAGGAAAAACTAGGAGAGCTTGACTGTATGCACGGGCT
The DNA here is from genome assembly GCA_027744115.1 of Acrocyrtus sp. NNG-2020. Classification (NCBI taxonomy): domain Eukaryota; kingdom Metazoa; phylum Arthropoda; class Collembola; order Entomobryomorpha; family Entomobryidae; genus Acrocyrtus; species Acrocyrtus sp. NNG-2020. Next base: position 25,644 of record JAHZND010001495.1, on the reverse strand, counting down.
TCAATTGATGAGAGGATATACGCGGTGCGGACATACGTTATATGCATGCGACTAATAATGCGACTACAACTACCAATACCGATATCATGTATTATGCCCTTCCACATCCACATCTACCATATTATATCCACGCTAAAATGTAAAAGGAATAAGAAAACTGCTGCTGCTGATGTGATGATGACGATGAAGGAATGCACCTCAAAAAATATCCTATTGACTGCGGTTGTACGGTAAAATCCCTTCTATCCTATTCTCACTTTAACTTCGTGGAAAAGTACTTTTTTTTATCATTTATGCATAAGCAAAGTGAGCATTAGCAGAGTGTACCACACACCACCACCACTATAATACCATACCACTTTCAAATTTGATGTAACTTACACTATATTGCAAGCGGTGCGGTGGTGGCCGTGGTATTATACACTTTCCCTTATAGCAGTAGCAGGAATAGACACTTCTCATGTGAATAAAAGACACACGATCGGCGATCTCTCAAAAAAAGCTCTTCTTCCTGTACTGCATTGAGCACTTGGCTTCAGGTACATTTATTATGTATGGCTGTAAAAGGATTCCTATGCTCATTTTTATGGAGCAATACACTTTCTGATAAATATCAGACATTAGCAACGTTAGCCCAAGGCGAAGAGCACTCTTCAGCAGACTTCTTACTATAACTTTCAGTTCACTGTTCACTATCAGCCAGTGCGTAAAAATCGTGTAGGTAGTCAGTAGTCATTGTCATGATTATGATGAGCAAGGAAGGAACGGGCATAAATGGCCATTATTTATTCACTTTGCTCAAAGTCATACAATCATACAATGCAGTGGCATAATAGAATGTTACGCTTTGCGTACTGAGCAGTTTTAGCACACCTAGCACAACCACAGGGAATCCGCATTCGCATTCCTCTCCGCTGTAACTTGCAATTTCTCATGTACTCTTTCAGGATATTATTCATTATCACTAGAATCGCTATTACGCTCAAAAAGCTGTTTCGGAAAATAGCTGCCTGTTATATTAACACTTGGTAGCTGTTATTCAAAGAGGTATACAGCGAGATTGAGTGAGCTCCCATTCAAAGTCAGCCACATTAAAGTCAATATCTGTAATATGTATATCGCGCATATTGTGTGTAATCCAACGTTAGGTTAAGGTTAAACACAGTTTATGGCAAAGTCTGCTCGCAATGCGTAGGAATTTGCCGCTGATAGGTTATGTTTAATATTCATAATGAATGGGGATATTCATATTTTATATGGTCAGGTGAAAAAGAAGTGCGCTATTTTATTGTAGTTACATTATCTTCAATGAATGAAATGAATGAAATGGCGTTATAAAAATCTGCTTTACATCCCAGTTTTTTTGACATTTTAAAACTTTGGACTGGCTGAGTTGTATCCGACAAGATCTGGACCTGGAAATGGCAGGTTTGTATTGTATGAGAGGGAATTGGATCATTAAAAGTGTCTCGGAAAAGCGATACAGACAGATACACAAAAGAATGAGACCAAGAAGAGAACAATTGGTCGGTATCTTATCGCAGGCTGTACTTTTGGGAAGCATGCTGCTCTAAAAATGGGAATGACATGAGGAAGAGTACACTACATGGGAGGACACGTGGCTAGTGGCCGCAGAGGAAATCTTGTTCTAATTCCAAGCATGTTCACTTTCAAGATTTTGCAGCATTTGGATCAGACGATGTGCAGGAGGAACGGTGGGCAAAGTAGGAATTCAAGTCGTAAAGTTTACAGATGCTCTACTACTCTCCTGCTCTGCTAGTATTCCAGGCGCATACACAATCTATGATATCCGAATATCCGATGCTGATACTCATGATTGGCTTGTGATAAGAATAATCAATGAGTTCATATGCGACTTGACTTATTGCTTGTGCTGTTCCATTCACTGCATTTTCCCATGATGAGTCAGGCAGAGGCAAACATCAACATTCCCGATTCCCGTCATCCCGTCCCAGGATACAAGATAGACTTTTTATGACGAGACACGAATGATACAATGATTTTCATGTAGGTAATTTATAATTTAAATGCTACAAAGTATTAAACGTAGAAAGTTAGGTTAATTATTATTGTTAATGGACTACACGAAAGAGAAACGGTATATTAGTCACTAGTCACTAAAAGTAGTATTTAAGTCGTAACAATATTTGTCTTCACTTGGAGAGTAGTTTCTCTGAACTTGGAGTAAAAACGAGTTCCGCATCTCTGAAATAAAAAGGACGCTTTGACTCATTATAAGATGAAGATTTAAAAAGATGAAAATAAGTTCAAGGTTTTTGGGCTTTACTGTAAGGTAATCCCAACTGCGTTGCAGTAAATCGGGAGCTCCTTCACTAGTTCGTAATATGGGCTGGTGCGCAACAGGCTTGGGACATTTTTCAAATCCAGAGGATCCTCTTCTATATCATAGGTAGCAATGAAGCTAGTTCTGGTGTCGGTCTGAATGGGAGCTGGGGCACTCTCCTGCTTTTGCGCGTGATTTATAGGAGGAGGATGGTTACCCTGGTTTGGAGTGGGGGGATGATTGCCCTGGGTTGAAGGAGGGGGATGATTACCTTGGACTGGAGGAGGGGGATGGTTTCCCTGTTTTGGAGGGGGATTGTGACCCTGTTTGGAATTAGGAATGGTGCTCTTTTTGGAACTCGCGCTCGCGATGCTGGCCTTATGATCTTGCTCAGGCTCATCTTGAGGACTTTCTTTTACTTTCTTATAAACTTCCAGATAGTTCGGGAGACCCACGAACTCTTTGAAGCCAGTGAGCCTGCTCGCTTCGTAACAAAGATGTATGGTGTGTCTTGCAGTGTGGAGGAGCGCTCGCGTCACATTCGCACCAAGAGTCAGTAGGTCCATGTCGTCAAGGAATATTTTGTCAGTCTCAAAAAACTCCCGGATTTCCTGTGCATTCCAGTCAATGTGCGCCAGCTTTTTTGACAATAGCTCATCCATTGCTTCAATTCCTTCTTCGTAGCAGGTGATGTGGAAAGGTGGTTGTACCACATGGTGTGTATTCGCATTTTTTTGATGAGCGTGTAGCGTCTGACTGCTGACTATGAAGTCAATGTGGCGACGCTCTGAAACACCTTCCAACGCAATAACCAGCTTTCTTGCGGATTCCGCTACAGAGTGAAGAATCAACCGGACAAAGTGTATCAGTTCCGTTAAATGACCAACTTTGCTTTTTACACTGAGAGGGTCAAAGCCTTTCCAGGACGCATCAGGCTTTGAGTACTGTGTTTTGTACAGGATGCGGGGGTAGCAATGCTTCTTTCCCCATAAACTACTCGTTGCCGGAGGAGCGCCAAACTTCCACGGATTACTATCTCTCTCAGCACGTCGATATTTCTTAAGATGGATACCAACCTCTATGGCGTTTTCTGACTCTGGAGTGGTAACTGACTTGAAGTAGTACGTCTGCCTATGGAAAAGCAGTTCAGTTTTCCGATGAACCCTTTCCAAGACACCAATTGTTCTGACCATCTCTCTCCAGGTGCTAAAGCTGAGCCTAATTAAACTAAGCAGCTCTTCTCCTAGTTTCATCAAAAATGGATTTTCTGTTCGAGTATTAAGTGGATCAACTTGTTGCACATCTGGATCCGCCCGAAGTTGGTCAATGGCGTATGCGATCACCCACATGCAGCTACCTACAATACTTTTTCCAGTTGACAACTTAATTTCTGAGGTTGTAAGTGCCTCTTCCGCATAGAGGGTGAAGGACAAGCTCAAAATTATCTGCTTGTAGAGAGTGATCCCGTTTTGGAGATACTGGAGCGAGCGGTGGCACACCTGGTAGAATTCCTGAAGAAGATGATCTTTGCTTCCAACTACATGAAGTACAGGAGGCGGTTCCATCATCTTCCCCTTACCGGATATTCTCACCGAAGGTATTTTGGCTGCGTCAGGGATCCCATGCAGGCTGGCAGGGTGGCTTTTGTGAATGTCGATAAGTTTCTCGACATAAGTGAACGTCTCATTTGTTCGAGCAACTAATGGCTTGAAATTGGACAGCCCATATAAGGAATGTACTCTATTCTTACATATTGCACCAAAGCAGCCCAACAATTTGGCCAGATAACTCTCATTTGTGAGGACTGCTGTAGGGGGCTGCTTCACAAGTATTATAACCTCGGGAGCATTCTCCAGCTCGAGACGTTTTTCAGGCCATTGGCTGAACACGGAGAAGTGCAGATTCCGCTCGTAAACTTTAATAACAACTGATTTTGGAGCAGCAGGTGGGTGAGCTGGGCCTTTTGTATTTTGATGATTTGCCTGATCATGGTGCTCAACATTTTTAAGTGCTGGAGTTAGTGGAACTCCCCTTAAGCTGTCAAAGGTCAAATCTGCCAAGTGCATTTTCGGTGGATGCACCGCTGTAGATTTTGATTGTACACTTTTAGCCATATTATTTTTGTTGAGGTTGATTCAGCAAAAACTAATGATTAATACTTCCGAAAACTTAAAATGTTTGCGTAAGCAGGATTATAGGATAATCTGACAGGTCTCGTGTCCTAATAGGCGGTTTTGACAATACAGTGCATGTAGTAGCAGTAGGTAAGATGAGCGGCGAACTCAATTAAATCTTTTCAGTCTTTGATACATACTTTTTAACATACTTTGATAAGGCATTTCTATAACAATCTTTGTTTGTAAATTGTAAGATACCCGTAAGGTTCTATAAAAACAACAAATGGCAAATAGTATGTAGGCTAAGTTCATTTCCCTTATCCTCCACTTATGTTATAACTGGATTCAGAGTTTTTATATAACGAGTCAATTTGTCAGTTACAAGTTTTATTTGGCACGACAGGCCGTTGCATTGTTTAATAATAATTGACTTGGCATTGATAATAATGAAACTGCTGCAGCTTTAAAAAAAGATGAAAATGCATAAAGAATTTATGAACGCGGAAAGTGCAACAAAGTAATTGAAGCAGCAACAGCAACCTACTAAAGTAAATTGGATAATTGGATTGGATGGAACGATGAAATGAATTCATAAATACATACATTCAACATTGCGCGCATAACCATTTTCTGCTACTACACCTCGTCGACCTCACTTGCACAGTCTGCTCTGCACTATCCTGTTCTGCTTACAACGTTAGGTGCACTGCACCGTGTTGTGTTGTGCACTTTGGAACACTTTGCCGTATGCTCGATGCCTCGATGGTGCTTTGTTCATTTTCAGATTTTGACTAGCTGACAAGCAATGAAAGTGAGCCGAGGCGGCAGGCGGGCGAGGGAATCTGCATTTCTTGCTGGGAATATTGCAGATTAGAACAAAACAAGGTACGTCCTGTAAACATGCCTATTTTGTTATTGTCAAGATTGTTTCATTTCATTTTTCATTGTTTCTTCTGAACTTCTGGAGGAGCCTTTTGGTGGAAGGAAGTGAAAACAGTTGTGTTGTTGTGAGTGTCTTTTTTAATTCCAGCGTATTTAAAAATTTAGCGCATTAATTAGTTGAGTACATTTAGTACACAAGTTAAACCTTCTTGTCGAAAAATTAAATGAAATTGACATCTTGTTGTGTGTGATTGAAGGTTATTTTGTGTTGCTAATTATTAGCCGAGTGAGATTTTAATAAAATGAGTGATGGTAAGTTTGTGAGCATTACTGGAAGTGTGTAGAATTAGAATTAATTAGACTGGGCTTGTGTCTAATGTTGAGGTCAAGAGAGTTAAATTTAAAGTTTTTTTTTATTTTTTCAGATGAGAATACCGAAGAGTCCCTTGCCAGGGGAAGAAGCAGGAGGAGTAAGAATGATAAAACGGGAAGGCTGGCAGCTTTGGAACGGCTGAGGAATTTGAAGGGGTCCAAACACAAATACGAGGTATTTTTACAGGCGGAAAAGACTGCTGAGACAAATTCAGTTATGAGTTGTGCTTGTGACAATGACTTTAAAATGAAATATTTTATGGTTTTTCTATACAGATAGCTGAAGTGAAAAATGTTTACGATGTTGTAGACGAGGATACTTATGTAGACACGGTTAATGAACGTTTAAAAGATGATTGGATTGTGGACGATGGCACCGGTAATGTATAATAGATACTAGACTTGGTTAATTTCTTGATGTAGCAACAAATGGTTAAATTAAACTGTGGACTGTAAATCAATTATTAATTTTAACTTGTTGCTTGCCATTGAAGGTTATTGTGAAAATGGACTTGAACTGTTTGACGATGATATGGATGACGGCGAAGAAGACAGTTGGCGGAAGGAGTCCAAGAAAGGACGTGATTCCAAGCCCAAGAAGAAGCAGTCCAAAGAGGATAGAGAAACTGCCAAGGAGGGTTTCTATTCGGTCAGACAAATGCTGGCAAATATGCCTCAGAAAAGGAAACGGCAAGAAACCGTAGACACACCATCTGCAAGTACAAGTGGATTAAAATTAGATGATATGTTGGGCGATCTCATGCAAGAACTTCATGAAGAAAAGAAACCTAAAATGGGTCCCACAAGTTCAAAATTTATGGAAGTGACGCATGCCAAAGAAAGAATGCTGGAGTCAGCAAGGATAAGAGAAAAAGAGAGTTTTGCATCCACTTCCACTTCCAAAGTGATTAAAAAGAAATTTCAGACCTTCCAAGTTTCCAGTACACCAGCTCCAGCAGCAGATATCGTTAAAACGGAGCCGGATGACTATGTAACACTTAATGACGATTTCGACGATGGACCTGGACCTATAGATTTTCCGGACGATGATGAAATTTTTGCCAACGCTGTGGAACCGGTCATCGTCGATGAAAAAGAAAACCGTTCAAAACCTGCAGAGAAAGTTCCGAACGTAGCTACTAACGGAAATATCAAAACTGAACAAATGAACATAAAAAAGGAAAAAGAGGCACCAAAAGTAGATTACACGAATGCAGGAATTGAAGACTTTCAATCATATGTTAAGGCTGAACCATCGGGTCCTATAGCAGATGCTTCTGATCAGGGATTATCTTTTATGATATCAAAAGACGCAGACAAGAACCAGGTAGAATTGATTTGAATTATGGAGCAAGTCGGTAATGTTTCGTGTTTTCGTGCTCAATTTCACTTTTATATGCGAAAATTGTACAAAAAATGAAGAATTAGTAGACTCAAATTGATTTAAACCAGCTTACCGAATATATTTTAATTATTAATTTTATTTTGATTGTGTAGATATTAAATTTCTATTGGTTGGACATTTGTGAAGAACCGCGAAATCCAGGATCCTTGTACGTATTTGGTAAAGTACAAGTTGCCACGAATAATTTCGCCAGCTGCTGCGTTGTGCTGAAGAATGTAGAAAGAGTAATCTATTTACTGCCGAAGGACAAGGCAAGTTAAATCCTCCAGTACACACAATTTGGAACATTTCAAAAATTTCTAAAATCAGATAAACAATACGAAAACTTTTTAATGTAGAGTGATGGAGAACCAATCACCTTCCCGATGCTGTATGAAGAGTTCAATGAAAAAATAGCTCCAAAATTTAGAATAAACACATTTAAATGTAGAAAGGCTGACAAGAAGTATTGTTTTGGGCTTCCTGATGTGCCAGCGTTTTCAGAATATTTGGAAGTTCGATATTCGGTAAGTTTTACGATTCTTCCGTATACTTCGTATATTTGCCTATAATGAGTTCGGATTCGTTTAATTTTTTATTATTATGGAATTTATTTTAGGGTGCAATGCAACCCCTTCCAGAAGATTTGCAAGGTGAAACGTTTTCGAAAGTGTTTGGAACCACAGCCCCGTTGATGGAAAATTTCTTACTGGAGAAACAACTAAAGGGACCATCATGGTTACAGATAAAAAATCCTCGTCAGGCGGAAAGTGGTCAAATGCATTCCTGGTGCAAATTTGAGGTATGTAGAAAATTTCACTATACACTGTAAATAAATTCTGATATACAGACTGCATAGCTTTATGCTTTTGTTCTATCTTGGCTGATATTCCTTCAAATTGCCATCTCTTACACTTCAGACAATTTAAATTATTAATCATTTATATTTACCTATAGTTTACTGCGGAAGTTGCTGATCTTAGTATTCACCCCGAAAAGGATACGAAACAAGCACCGCCTTTGGTGGTCGTCTCATTGAACATGCAAACAGTTCCTGATGCGGACTCTAAAAAGGATATTATCGTTGGAGTTGGTGTAGCGGTGAATCGCAAATTTGAAATCAACGCATCACAGAATACTGATGGTCTCTTTCATGACCATTTCATCAGTAAGCAATTCTTTAAAAATATCATATTACCAAAGAATTAATTTACTAAGCTATGGAGTAAGTTTATTTCTTTTTTCATTATTGTGATTATTAAGCGTATTTTGTTTGGTATTCTTTTCAGTACTTCATAAGCCTCCTGGTTGTGTGTGGCCGTTCGATCTCGAAAAGTACTGGACTAAACAGTCATTTAAGGCGGATTCGGAACGTGTTATGTTGGGATTATTATTAGCAAAGCTACAACAAATCGACGCAGACGCCTATATTGGCCACGATTTAAATTTTGAGCTGTTACTTGTTCATCTGATCAGCCAAAAAGTTGCTAACTGGTCTCGCATTGGCAGATTAAGACGAACTACTCACATGATGAAGGTAATTGCATTATGCAGCAATTCTTCAACGCATAGAACAGAAATATTTAAATCTATTTCTATTTTTCAAAATAGAGTGGGAAGATGCTCGATACGAAGACTTTTGTGGCAGGGCGAATGGTCTGTGATGTCAAAATTTCAGCTATGGAGCTAATTCGAGCGAGATCATATGATCTTGCCACTTTGGGGTCACAGGTTTTAGGAATGAAGGAAGACTCTCTGGTAGCATACGCTGGTCATGAACTCAGAGAGTTTTTCGAATCAAGTGATGGAATTAGGCATTTTGTTGCATGGACAATGAATCAATGTCTGATTAACATAAAGCTTGTGAATCAACTGCAAGTTCTTCCTCTAGCATTGCAAATAACAGCCATTGCAGGTAGGTCCATAATGTATCTAAGTAAATGGACTCCAGTCCGAGACTTTGACTTTAGCTTTTGCTAAACTAATTATTTGTTTGAATTTAGGAAATACACTTGCACGTACCCTCATGGGAGGCCGTTCTGAGAGAAATGAATATCTTCTATTGCACGCGTTTTATAATAAAGGATATATTGTGCCAGATAAGTATCAGTGGTCAGCCAAAAAGAAGAAAAAAGAAGAAAATCAAGAGGACGACAAGAAAGGTGGCAAAGCATCGTACGCAGGAGGGCTAGTGTTGGATCCTAAGAAAGGATTTTATGACAATTTCATTGTACTGATGGACTTCAATTCTTTATACCCTTCCATTATTCAAGAATATAATGTATGTTTCACCACGTCATTCTCGGGCGAGTCTCATAGTCAGGATGAGAAAGGTGTACTTCCGGAGGAAATTCGTAGACTCGTCGAAAGCAGAAGACAAGTTAAGCGGCTTATGCAAGGAAATGTGACGGACAGGCAAAAATCTCAATATGACATACGACAGAAGGCACTAAAGCTGACGGCTAATTCCATGTATGGATGTTTGGGATTTCGTAATTCACGATTTTACGCAAAGGAATTGGCTGCATATATTACAGGTATGTATTGTCATCTTCACCGTGCCTCACTTTGGTCGTTTCGTCACTGATGTTTTTTTAATAAAAATTCGACACTTACGCTCACATTTTTAACTTTAACATAACTTTAACTTGACAGGCAAAGGCAGAGAGATTTTGCTGAAGACAAAGGAAACAGTAGAGAAAATGGGGTTTGAAGTCATTTATGGTGACACAGACTCCATCATGATTAATAGCAACTCACAGGATGTTCAGACAGTCTATCAAATTGGAAATAAGATCAAGGGGGAAATCAACAAACAGTATCGATTGTTAGAGCTGGAGATTGATGGAATCTTTCGCTTTATGCTGCTATTGAAGAAAAAGAAATACGCTGCATTGGTATATACACCGAAAGCTGACGGAAGTAAGTATTTATCATTAAGTCATAGTCTAGTTTTTTGGGAGCAAATTTTAATTCTTATTTTATTTTTACGTTATTAGTTGTGGAAACGTCTTTGGAACTCAAAGGGTTGGACATGGTTCGTCGAGACTGGGCTCCAGTTGCAGCGTCGACGGCAAAGCTCATATTAGATGAAATTATGACGGAGCAGCCGCTGGACGAGAAAATTTATAAGTCAGTGAACATTTTGAATGAAATTGCAAATAAACTTAGGGAAGGCCAAGTTCCGGTGAAGGATCTGTTAATTACTAAGCAATTAGCCAAAAATCCTGACGAGTATAAAGACTCCCAAGGACTCTACCATGTACAGGTTGCAAGGAGAATGAATAGCAGTGGGAAGCTACCGAAGAAATTCAAAAACGGGGATACTGTTTCTTACGTATTTTGCAATGATGGCTTGGCTCATCATCTTATTGAAGTTGGAACTCCGATTGTAAAACAGGAGATCAAACAGGAAGGGGATGCTGCCCCAGCTACTTCTGAAGCAGATGAAAAACCAGATTTATTACAGCCTGATCCGCTGTACTATCTTGCTCAGCAGATCCACCCTGTAGTTTCGCGTATTTGTGAGCCCATACCGGGGTTAGATGCAGCACGAATTGCTGAGTGCTTGGGAATGGATCCAACTTCATACCGACGAAAACGCATGGCTGAAGAAAGTCCTGATGATGATAAATATCTGGGAGAAGAAACGGAAGCGGAGAAATACAAAGAATGTGAAAAGTTCTCCTTCAAGTGTTTGAACTCAGCTTGTCATAAAGAAATCATCATTGAGTCACCAATTATTAAATCGGTAGAGTACCTTTTATAATAATAGCTCTATTGATAAATTACACTACACTTAATTTTAATTTTGGAAATGCAAGTGATTTTTGCTGATTTTGATTTATTCCTATTTATAGGATTCTGGAACTACTGATTTCGCATTGCGTAGCTGTCCTGGGTGCCAACGTAATTTATTACATTTGGAAAATCACATTTGCAATGTATTGTCATTGTTTATTCGCAAAGTTATCGGAAAGTACTATAAAGTAAGTTTGAAGCTGGGGGTACTTTTGTTACTTTTAAAGTTGCCACTTGTAGGCCATTCAATAATTCAATTTTATGCATTTTACTTTTGCAGAACTCGTTCACTTGCGAGGACCCAGCATGCACCGGTGTCGCAAGACGAATTCCAGTAAAACTATTCAAGGGATACCCACCTTGTCGATGCACCGAATCGCTGATGTATAAAGAGTACAACGATGCTCAGCTTCACAGACAACTATCTTACTTGCTACATATTTTTGAGGTGGACCGACACATCAATGAGGACTCTCCTCCGCAAGAAAGAGGTGCTTGTTTTATGCTTGATAAGCTTTTATGTCCTAATTGGGATTTTACAATTTTAACAAATAATAATAACTTAAACACTTTTCCAATTTTTCCTCTTTAGCTGCGTATTACGAATTTTCAAAGACACCAGATGGGGGAAAGTGGAAAACTGTGATGGAAAAACTTTATAATGTTGTGGATACCACCCTGAGACGCTCAGGATTTTCAGAAATTAACTTAGGAAAGTTATTTGCGGAAGTAAACCCTGCTCAGCGTCAATATGTATAATGTTGTACTTTTATATTTTATAAACCGAAGCAAGTTCAACAAAGTTATTTATGTATGTATTATGCGAATTTTAATGTAATGTAGATATGCCTTTAAGAAAAATGGGAATTAAATGATTAAATTTGTATAATCCACGTTAATCTCGTAATCACCTGTGATTTTTGCTACTGGACAATATTTTTTGCATAAGTGATTACCATTCCTTGAATTTCTTGCAGATCACTCAAATCCTGCATATGGATAAGTAACTTTTTCATCAAGGCATCAACCGAATTTTTGAGTTTCGCTTTTATATAATAGATATACTTTATATATAATTTATTATTATTTTCGAGCGAAGGTATATATTTTGATCATTTTATTCGGGATGAAATACAATTAATTTAAAAGGGGGAGCAGACAGGATTAATAAGTAACTTTTTTGTAGTTTTCATAACAGACTTAAAAAATTAAAGTCCAACTAAAGTTGTTTTTTGGTATAACATACATTATTCATTATAATCGTACATAGTGTTATTTAGAATGCATTTTTTTGTTAAATTTCATTTTTATACCACAAATATCCACACAAAACTCCTCCATTCAGACTGAAAGTTGTCATCTTCTCCAATAGTACCATACACAGTATAATTTAGTTTACAGTAATAATAGTAAATGTAATTTATATGTAGTACGTTACAATTTTTATAAGTGTTACTTGAGTAAATACAGTACGTACGTAAGTTTTTTTCTTCGTGGAAAATATTTAAAATTGGAAGCATGTTTTTTAAAATATGTGTACAATGTTAGAATTTAACCATATAGTGTCTCATCTTTTAGCATTCACACGAAATGTTTCGTTTTTTGTGCTAATGTGAAAATGTTTTTTGTCACTGGAATAGTACTGGATGCTGTTGATGATCTGTATTGCGAAATTAACGTCAATTTCTGCACCAGGGCAGTTTTCTGTCTTTCCTAATAATAATTTCTGTATTAGTTGTGTCAAAAAATAAAAGAGTAGCCTATAATTAAATGTATACTTAGCCATTTAAGTACTTGAAAATGAGATAAACATTTAAAAACTGAGGTTGTACATGAACTTAGAACAGACAAAAAGACAAAGGGAATGAATTTGCTGAATTCTTTTGGAATTCCTCCTGAGGCTAAATATATTATAATATGGATATAACTTAAAACCGATAACTTTGCGGTATTATCCGTTCGCTTAAAAATCAAAAGTAGGAACACGGTTAAAAGCTTAAAGCTTAGTTTTGTATACAACCTTCTCAAGGAAATAAATTACCTAACTTAATAGCAACCAAACATCTTTTAGCTGATAAAATGTGCCACTCTCAGTACATTGATTAAATGTTTTTTTTACCATTCTCATTGCTACAATGCGCACTTCCTCCATCAAAATAAAGTCTTGTGGATATTTTTTGTCACACACTCAACAGCTTGCAATAATTTTATTGTGTTCTTCGTTTGGCATTTCATTGCTTGACCTTCTTATAATTTTTTTTCGTATTCAGTTTAGTGATAACTTTACAGTATATATTTTTACTGACTAGTTTTGCAGGATTAGGTATACTTCTACTGTTTTTTAAGGATACGCGTGTGCAAAACGCATTCATTTTCCTCTTTTCATGCAGCCACAAAATTTAAAAAATATGATTTTCTGAATCGGTTATATAAATAAAACTCACGTGCCGGCATAAAATAGTTTACCCTTTTTAGCTATCTCAAAAACAAGAGCAAAACATCAACCTAAGCCTAACATAGTGACTGGCCACATCTTTGAATTTTAATACGGATTCTGGTTTTCTTCTTTGCGATTTTTTAAAACATCAACCCTGTATAGTAATGCTAATTTTTTTGGTTACAAATTACAATTTTTTACGTTCCATTTTAAATACTTTTAAATAGGGTAATGTAAAGTTAATTTAGCAATAAAAAATCTCAGCAATGTATTGTATCAGTTTTTGCTTACTTTTCCTTTGTTTCATTCTCTTCATTTCTCTCATGTAGTTTTTTATGCGTATGTGTAGGTCTACAGATATTGTTTAAATGTTTTTTTTCAAATGCCTTAATGCTTTATACTTGAAATGTCCGACCATATTATTACTTTTTTGCGATGAACACACGAAAAACACGTCAAGAGATCATTTTTTAAACAAAGTCAAAGAAATTGGCGGTGGTGTCAAAAGGAAAAATAAATTAATTACTTTGGCATAAACAATGAAAAGCACAATGGGAATGTACGTAGGACGTGGCCATTATATTAAAAAACTCAGTTATATTTTTTATATTGCCTGACCTGATCTAAATTCATATAAAATATTAAAAAACAAATTGATACAAAGTAGAGTGCAACTAATTTGTCATTTTTTGAATATAATGAAGCTGGCAAAACTTAATCACTTTTTTCGCAAAAAATTTTCTCTCCCACTGGATATTTTTTTTCTCACATATGGAATTACATATCTCCTTCCTCATTCATATACTTGTAGTACGTGACCTATTACGTTGAGCATGAGTTTTTTTCTTGTTCTTAAAAAAGGAAAATGATAAAAGTTTTTACGTAAAATTTTTTCTCTATCATGTAGTCACGTATAATAGTAGTAAAATTTAGTAAGTGTAGTGTGTATATTAAATAGTGTAGTCGTAAAAGATTTTTTTTTCATTACGGTATTGAATAAAAGTTACAATAATTAATTATTATGTATGACATTCATATGAAATTTCTCTTTCTCCTCTTTTTAAACTCTACCATTTAGTAATAAATTACTGTGTATTGTGTATGTATTTACGTAAAAGTAAAAATTAACATTGGCCTTATCAAATACGAGATGATATATACTTTACGGGTTATTACACTCTTATTAAAATTATTACATAGTAGTCATTGTATTTAAGATAAGACCAGTTCTTACTTTTATAAACCGCTTACAAATTGCTTCTTTTTATTTTCTCTATTCGGTTTGTGTGTAGTGTGTGTACCTTCTCTTTGTATAGATTTTTTTCTCTTATAATTCCATTTTTGCAGGTAGCACACATCGCAAAAAACAGCTATAGAGACCTATAACACCTAAACTCATATATTTCATATCATATACACAGTAATATACATAATTTATTCTGATAACACATATAATGATGATTACAATAATAACAATGACGATTTTCCTCATATTACACTCACGTAAATAGTATTTTTTGTTCATCACACTGTGTATAGTTATACATAGTTTTACTTTTTTTATGTAGACTGCCTTTTATTGAAAAACTTAAAACTGCCTTGCATTTCCATGAAAAATTTTTTTCCTCTTTTTCCCTCTCATTCGCACGCTGAAAGTACTGTATTGCATTTTTTTTGTTTTTAAAAAGACGACTAAATAATAAAAGGAATTTTTTTACTTTCTCCTGTCTCTCCTCCCTCCCTGTCGTCTCTTTTTCTCTCTAGCTACACAATAAATCCTAAGAATAAAAACATCACTGGGAAAAAGTCCGTGTTTCGCTATACTTTTTTTCAGGGTATCGATGTTACTGCTCAACTTTCACTGATGTAACTACATATTTTTATAGCTAAAATAACGTATATTCGTTACATGAAACACGGCTCACATCGAGTTACATATCTCAATTTGAATTTTTTTGCTGCTCTCTCCTTGTCTGCTATTTATTTTGCTACGCCAGTGCACTCCATAGTTCCTTAGAGAAACTATAAGTTCCGCTTTCAACAAAGTCTTTAAAAGGTCCAGTCATTACATTTCTCAAATATGAAAAAATTCTAAGTAAGCAGTAGTAGAGATAGTTTTCGCACACAGATACAAAAATCGGCTTTTTTTCTCGAAATAAACTAGTAGAAAACTGAAAGTTTTTTGTATAAGTACTTGGAAATAGAGGGAAAATCGGTTTTCTTCTCTCAATTATTTGTGCATTTTGCTTTGCTCTCGTCTTCTTGTTTGCTCATCGTAAACTTATTACATACTGCTTTTTTTAAGATGCATAAATTTGCACACAGTGTATTTGAATTAAGTAGTGTTGCTAAAATACTTTTGCGAAGGTATAATTTATATAACATTATTATTGAATCCTAGCTATGATTTTTATTTATTAATACGGGAAGAAGTCGTCATCAGGCTTTTTATCTTTTCTTACAAAAATCGCGACAAATCGAATCGATAGACGACCTGGTATATTTTTTCCTTAAAAAGTTTCCAGTTATAATTTTTTTTCTATAGTTGTGCTGCTGCAGGTGGAGCCTTTAGTTGTGAAGGTGGTGGAGGCGGCGGCGGTGGGTTTAAAAAATCGTCGTAATATTTTGGTCAATAAACCCATGACACAGGTATCCACTGGGGTTGTGTGTGGATTTTCTCCATTGTCGCCTCCAGGATCGAGATCGTTTCCTCGATGTCATTGTTGACTATCACCATATCAAATAGATGACCGTAAGCTTTCCTCAGAATCTCTGATTCTCGTACCAACCTCTCCAGGCTTCCATCGTACTGTTCAAACAAAAGATGAAGGGGAGAAAAAGAGAAGAGAAAAAGTTAGTTCACTTTTTTCCGCAAAAAATCCACCCGGTTTTGTTTGCTAGAAAGTCTATAGTATTAAATTAGCTCACATCAGCCACTGTGTTGAGCGCCGGAGCAGCGATAAAGACAACGAATGGTGCGAACTCAGAACATCGGAGGATTTTCAGGGCTTGTGGTTCCACATCCAGAATTGCGATCAGACCTGGTAAAGAGGGATAGGCTAGATGAAATATTTGTCTGGTTCCTTCCGGTCCACTAGGAGAAAGTACTTACGGCTATTTTACTATTTCATTGCATACCTTCCGCATGAATCCGCCGAATCGTTGCTAATTTAGTACCATACATAGCTTCTTCATGTGTACCATACTCTAAGTACTCGTTCGCTGCAATGTCAGACATCATTTTAGCATGCGATACGAAGTAATAACTACGACCATCCTCCTCGTCTGGGCGTGGCGGTCTCGTTGTGTGGGGAATGGGGTACGCATACAGGTCAGGATGTCTGGATATCAAGCAGTTCTTAATGTGCCTTCTCCCTACCCCATGGGCACCAAGGAGAACCAAACTTTTCCGTCTGAAAGCTGCACCACCAAAGAAAGAACAATTTGAGAAGGGAAAGACAAAAAAACATCATCATCATCAGTACAGCAATAACAACCCGATGGGAGGAGAATGAGGAGAAACATTAAAAAGGAGATTAAGGGAGTAAATGGCCGTTCCTAATTTATCTAAAAGAATTCATTCGATTCGGGATGCTGATGACATTTTAACATAATCACGTTCTAAGCATTTCCACTTACATGGAAGGCGCACCACTTCTTCGTAAGTGTTCAATTCGAGCGAGTCAAACACAGCGTTGTGCTTTGCAGAGTACTTATCCTTCTTATCCTGCTTTTTCTTCTTCCCAAATAGACTGCAACTAATCTTATCGTCCCCGTTACTTCCGTTCGCATCAAAATTTAGTAAGCTATTCACTCCATTATTACTTAAGTTCTTGCCGGGCTTTCCGGCAGCGCCCGCTTTCGAGGAACTCGCCGCCTGAATTGCTCTCCTCTCTTGCAGCTCCGGCGAAGGAATCAGCCCCGCCGTGTGACCCAGCGATGCACCACTTGAAGTTGACGATGTCGAGGATGCCGACGTCGCGGGCGTGTCCAGTCTTGCTTGCCACCAGTGAGGGTCATCTTTCGAAATCACTTGTAAAATATCGCCAATCTTGAAAGCAATCCCAGCTTGTGCGCATGGTATTAGGTCATCCTCCAAAGGGTCGTAATCGAAAAGGGCTCGTACAAAAATCTGCAACATTTCACCATAACTCTCACTTAGTGCCCTTCTTCCGCTCACTCATTACTCAAACATGAGTCATAACGTTCCTCTTCTCGTCGCATAAGAAAATTTCATTAGGTTAATAAATTTTTTCTAAGAGAGAGTAAAAAGAACGAGAATGAGAGTGTAAAAGCAAAAAAAAAATAATAAATTGCTATCCTATCATAATATCATGCAGTTGTCTACATCTAAGTTTTTTTTCTACCGTTCCGCTCAACCATCAACTTTCCATACACCAACAATTAAACTTTTTAAGTGCCGAGACTAGGTCCAAACCTTTGCACATCAAGGATAAATTAATCAAAACTATACGATATGCATAATTAAGTTAAATCTACTTCTACTTTTCTCTCCAGCATTTTTTTAAGGTAAAAGGAAATAAATAAAATAATGCAGTTGGGACTGGTGTAAAAACTCTCCATATGAGAATTTTCAACGAACACATAAAAATACAGTGGAAACTAGGAAAACTGTTTTTCATAGAAAATACCCAGCGCTGAGCATCGAGCACACACCAAAAAGAGGGAAAGGCACACTGCGCGCGGCATCAACTATGCAAAAAGTACTTTTCACAACAGACAGCCCGGCGAAAACGACTAAAAGAGAGAACCGAGAGTAGGGAGAAAATAAACTTTTGACTCTTCACTAATAAATACCATCATGCTTTTCCCTGTCCTTTATACAAAAGCAATTATGTCTTCAAAAAAAATTTTACGATCGTGCATGCCATATATAATATATATATAAAGTAATTGCAGTTGGGGGAGTTGATACTCGTCGTAAGTGGTTCTCATCACGGCGGTGGTAGTCCTACTGGTGGACGGAGACCTAGGTCAAAAATAATATTTTTTTTCACAACTGTACCAAAAAACTACTTAAAAAGGGAGCTGCCGCAGAATAAACTTTTTTTCAGGGAGGTTACATTCTGCCGCCAAAATTTCTTCTTTACACTCGTAAACTTCTAAAAAATGGAAAAAACGCTAGAAAAAAATTATGAGTTAGGCAACCCTTTTAAATATTACCACCTTTCCTGGTAAAATATATATATGCATCCATCATAATATTTATGGTAGCGCACACGCTGACTAGAACATATCGCTTGTCGTAAAAAACCTATCTCCATTTGGGGATACACATACCCCAGGTACTTGAGCGACTATTAATGTTCCACCACCAAACTAAAAAATATACTGATGATGATGAAGATCATCGTCATCGTCATCATCGCCATGAGGCTCTCCCTTTCGAAGATCATGACAGGGCATACAGCAGCTCGGTTGTGTTTAAAGCCATGTCATTTCTCTAAAAATTGTCCATATTTCTCCTTCAAAATTTTTTACCCGTCGTCTCACAAAAAACTCGTAATCTCTCGCAGTCTCATCAAAAACAAGTAAAAAATATTACTTTCTAGAAAAAATGAGATAAGAGAGAAAGTGAGGGAGCGAGACAAGTGAAGAGTGGCGGTGGTGATGATGGTTTGGAGGTGGCTCGGTTTTTTTTGCAGTGAAAGTTACATGAGACCTTTCAAGGAAGAAAGCACAACTATGAAAAATATTTCTTTTGGTGGTAGTTGGTAGTGGTACAACTAGTTAGGTGGTGGTGGTGGGTGGCGGGCATATTTTTTTGCACATAAAAGTAACAATGCTTATATTGCAAAAGCATATTATAGCATAGCAGCAGGGACTGCAAGAGCAGGAAAATAAAGTAGACGTGATATCAAGACAAGATGATGGGTGAGTGGGTGACAGCAGAGGGGCTGGTTTTTGCTGGTGAGTAAAAAAAACTGAGTACAAGAATGAAAAGGAGGAAAAGTGTTGTAAAATTATTTATGAGAGGGAAAGCCATAGCGCATTCATTAATTTTAAGAAGTGATGGTGATGAAAAAAGATAACGATCGCAATTGTGATTACATGAAAGTCACTTACTAAAACTGGTTCAGGGTTAATCCGGAACAGCTAAGCATGTAAATTATAGACAGACAGAGAGACAGAAAAAGTTAATTTCCATTTTCATTTTAAACGCTAAAAAGTACACTGTAGTAGGGAAAAGAAAAGAAAAACTTTCCAGTTTATTAAATAACGAAATTCTTCACACAGTTCATCTTATCTCCGCTCAGCTTATAGACTTACTGATGAGAAAATGTTTGAAAGATAAACAAAAAAAATTATGTACGTTATATCTGTAATAGAGTGCCACCAAGTTTTTTAAAAAGGAACTTATGCACATATTTTTAAGCATATCGCGTCTTTTCTCATCCTTTCCCATTATCGCTATAAAGATTAGTTGCACAACGAGAGCCAAGAATCTTCCTCTGCTTTCTGTCCCTATTTACGTATTTGTAATTTGTAATGAGTCCTTCTCTCCATGTCTGGAACGCTCCTCGCTACTCTTTTATTCAAGTCTAAAGCCCATAAATAAATAAATAAGCGGCGAGAGAAAAGGCTCCTTTTTTCTCCTTTCACTCCACTTCCGACAACAAGCAGGGCTCCTTTCACTCATTATTTTTAAAAGTCTTTAAAAAAAACTCTTTTCTCTCTCTTTTGGTTTCCTTCCTGATAAGCAATCTCTTTTTTTTTTCTTTTAAAAAAATCACTATCCCTTTTCATTCATATACATTTTCTACCCACACCTACTACTTCTTACGCCCTCCCCTAAAAGACTTCCTTTTCTCATGAGTACGAGTACAAGTTCCAATTTTTTATTTTCTATTTTGCGGGGAAATAATGTATTTGTTTTCTATATATAATAAAATTTGCTCTCCTCTCCATTTTCCCTTTTGCACAAAGCGGAAAAAAAGTCGTTCAAAGAAAGAAAAAGTTTTTTTTTCACCACTCCTATTTCCTCACATCACACACTCAACTATGTAGGTTCCCTGAGGCTCTTGTTTATATGATGGCGTTTTAATGGTACGAGTGTCGCGATAACAGTTGTGAGTATGTACAGGAACCCGGAAATCACACAGACGTAATGGGTCCCGCCATATACACCCCGTTTTCGGCGTTGTTGTTGTGTGCACCAAATAAACTATTGTAACTACAGAAAACACTGCTTATTTCCGAGATGGAGTAATAACCGTAATGGCGACAGAGGTGATAGTAATAGTAATGGTGGTGTAAAGGGTGCTTTTGCTTGCGGTGGGAAACCATGTTTATGTATTTCCCTATTATGCTTTCTCTAATATGTAAGGGACCATAATGATGACAGTATCTAGATCTCGGAAGATATATTTTCTTGCATTTTCCCTTCTGCTCTGGTGCAGTTGTCGTACTCTTAGAGAGAGTGTCAGTTACAGAGGAAATTATATACATAGTTAAAAATAAGAATCCAATTTTATTACAAAGTTTGGTTATTATTATTTCGAGAGAGTTCGAAAGAGTCAGTTTTGCTTACCTCACAGGGAGGTGGGTTGCTCCGGTATGAGGGTACTATTTTGAAAGTGACCGATCCACGGGCTTCTCTCTGCTCAAACACGACAAAAACACAAGAATGTAGAAAAAAAACTTTTGGAAATACTGAAGCTGTTTAAAGTGTGCACAGACACAAACACCCTTGCAAAATAATCCTTGATACGGATATGCCCTTCTCAATTTCCATTTTGTGGGGAAAGGCATTGGAAAGAAAAGGAGTTGGGGAAAAGTAAGGGTGGTCTGGCGTAGCTTGTTTTTCTTTCTTCGTTTGCGTGCCTTTCTCGCTTCCTTAAGTAAAATCAAAAAGCTAAAAAAAATCAGAAGCCCACGTCTCCTCCCTTTCCCAATCAAAAAAGAGGAAGCTCAAAAGGACGAGACTAATGAGCCACAGCAAAGTTTACTGCCACATACTCTAGTAAGCTGTGACCACATAGCAGACCACACGGAGAAGGGAGATGAGGATTGAGATAAGTTTAATAAATGGGAAGGGGAAAGAGAGCGAGGCACAGG
This sequence comes from Acrocyrtus sp. NNG-2020, assembly GCA_027744115.1. NCBI lineage: Eukaryota > Metazoa > Arthropoda > Collembola > Entomobryomorpha > Entomobryidae > Acrocyrtus > Acrocyrtus sp. NNG-2020. The sequence goes on along the minus strand of JAHZND010001495.1, from coordinate 4,267 downwards.
AAGAGAAGCATTACCCCCGTTCCAACAGATATCTTTGCTTCCTTGCGAAAAAAATTCCTTTATGGTGGGGGTTGCGTGCTTTTGCACACAACCTCTGTTTCTGTTTTTTAGCCTATTTTCGCAGTAAACATTATATTAGTGGAAGGAAGGAGTAGATACGATTTTATATTTATGCTCCCGCAATAAAAATAAAAGGGATGAGAGACATACCAACATAGAAATAAAAATCGATCAAAAAATAAATACATTTTTATACTTTAAAGACATAGTACATACTCCAACCAGCTTCCCACAATCCCACACACAAACATAGTTACGTAATAGGCATTTTCCAGGAAAAAATGAAAAAGGAACAATTGCGAAAATGGCAGACACTTGAACATTCCTCAACATCCTCTCTTCTTCATCATCATCCACTAAACATCACTAAAATAACATGTTCACGCTTCCGTGCACATTTTCGGAGCCGCGGATCATTTAAGGTTTTTTCCTCCGCGCTTCTCTCTCTCTCTTTTCCTACCTTCCCCTAATTACACCCTAAAAGCCTTACAGACAAGTCAAGTCCCGACTCCGCATGTACTTGACAAGAATAATGTAAACGATCTTGCAGCCCTCTCCCTCCTCACGCTTAATTTAAAACAAAGCAATTGCAACGCTCTGCCTGCTTTCACATCACATTTCAACATCCATTTTTTACCCTTTTCTTCTCTATTCTATTTTCCATTTTTTCAATTTTCCAACTATCTTCATTTCATGCAAAATACATTTATGTGCTTGGAAAAGTTAGTGCGGAGTACAGTTTTCTGTAAGTATGCATCCGTTATAGGGGCCATTTCCACGGGTGATTTTCAACAGACCCATTTTCATATCATCATACCTACATCCCTTTCTCTCTCCTCTCTATTATGCCTCATGCATCACTGCTCTCTCCATTCCTCCGTCTTTTCAGCATCAAGAAAAAGACAAGGCAGAACAAAACAGACCAACTTTTCCCCCCAACATTTCAGATACTTTCCCTCAAAAGCAACACTCTATTTTACTTTCTTCTTTTCAGCTCACTCAAACCTAAGCAGAAAAGTCTATGCCCAGCCGAACCAGCGGAGGAACAGAGCACACACACAGAAAGACAACTTTCTTCAGAAAAAATGGCAGTACCAAATGCACACACACTATATGACTACTTCTTCACCACACCAAAAAAAATCTTCCAGAGAAAGCTCTATATTTTCTTTCTTATAGGAGAAAGGCAAAAGCCAAAGAAAGGAAGAAGAAGAAGAGAAGAAAAAATGACGACGACGTTACTTTAAGATTCTAACATCATATGCATACAAATGCGATCACTTCTTTTTTATTTTTCCTCCTTCCTCCTATTCTTAACTAGGCTGGGTTTTAGTTCCTTACACAATTTTTTTCCGTAGTCCATTTTTTCTGGTTTAAAGCCACCTTTGATTCCTTATTACAATTCCTGAAGGGACTGGATATAACGAGAAATAAGCTTTCTCGCCGTAGTACATCCTCTTCCCAGTATAGGCGCAATTCTCTTTCGATTTCCCCTCTACAAATTCCCCCTCGTGCTACCAGAAACACACCATCAGTTTCATAATAACAAGTTTCCTCCGTTCCAATTTTTTTTTCGAGCAGCCTTTTCTCACGATACTCCCTCTGCCAAAATTCCAAATTCCGATAGACCCAACTAAAATAATATAAAGCGGGCTAGTGAGTTGTACAAGCAGACTCTCAATAAAGTAGCTTTTTCCTCTCCTAATCTCAATTTTTTTCTTTTCATTTTCTTCCTCCTCCTCCATTTTACTATGGAGTGGAGAAAGAAAAAAATATATCCAGTTCATTTTTTTCTAGCTTCGGCTTCTGCTCCGTGGCACATCCCTCCATACAATTATTATTATTAAGACATGAAAAGAGAAACGTGCCGTGCGAAATCTCATATCCACAATCCACATCTATAATACCACCCACCACCCTGTATAAAAAACCGGCACTGCTGACTGCACTCACACTCAACTTACTATTCCAGTCTGAAATACTAATACAAAGTAGAATGCAGTCAAACAGTGGATTTTTTGGTTGAAATTGAGATTACTATCTTAGGAGACAAAAAAATTTTCTAGCGAGAAAAAAAAGTAATGACATAATACAGCAATATTATCCTTGTCCCTGAAGTGCACAGAAAAAAAGGGAAAAAATATATTCTCTGGCACAATCGAAAATCTCGAAACGTGGTGAGGAAAGCTATTATTAGGCACTCATTTCCATTCTCATTTCCGACTTAGTCCACTTCCAATATTCCATCCGAAGGAAGGAAGGAAGGAGAGAAGAAGGCTGCAGTAGAGTAAAAATGTCGGTAGCGACTTGCGAGCAAGGTGAAACAGTCAAAGTGGAGCAAAGAGGGAATCACCCCGTTTTTTACACTTTGCGAGAAAGGAAAAGCCTTGTAGACAATATATTTTTTAATAGAGGACTACTCCGGAACAAGACAAAACGACTCGTTTCTCGTTTTTAAACTTTACTTGGTGTATCTATCTCGTAAAAACCACATGAAAATCATTTTGTCAGCAGCAGAACCAGAACCAGAGCCAGAACCAGACGCAGATTTTTCAGTGGAGAGCACAGGAGGCGCACATTTTTTATCTGGAACAGCATATGCTTTTTAATCCCAACACCTGACTTTTCTCCATACGATTTTTTTGTAGCACGCAGCAAAAAAAGAAAAGGGCTAACAAGCATGAACATCATCAACAACATGTTTTCTGTCACTGCATTGCACCGCACCGCTTTTATATACATTTTTTACGCTCCCCTCTCAAACATTTTAACTTCTCTCTTGACTACTACTTCTGCTGCATAGTAAAAGCCCGTAATATTTTTTTCCATATAGCGGCTAGCAACCCTCTTCAAAAAAATTGGGGCCCGGTTACATCATCACCCCTGCAAAGAAAAGAGCAGCAAAGTTACAGAGGAAGAGGAAGAAAAGAGAAAGAGAGAGTAAGGAGGAAAAAATTATTTTCGATTTACCAGACACCACCTACACACAACTACCACCATCTTTACCACCGCATGCATACATTATAAATACATGCCTTTCCTGGCTTTTTTTATTCCCTGCTCCCCCAATAATAAAAAATGGCGCAGTAAAGCGACCAACCAACCAGTGAAGATACACACTCTCGAAAAACTCTCTTTTTCCAGAGTTTTGCATGAAAAGACTCATCCTGATTTCCCCACTTTTATTCCTTTTCACAGGAATACTTAAGACAGATTACATTTACACGGGTGAAGTAAATGCAGGGGAGGAATGAAAATCTTTTCCAAGGCGAGAGAGAAAGAGATTTTCTTAGTTATATCTTTTCTCTTCTACTTTCTCTGTATTGCATTTCCCATTTGGTCACAAATATTACATTATGCGAAAATTCTATAGTTCGACAATGGCCAGGACAACTGTTATGTTTACAGATCTTTCCAAAAAAATCTTTTTTTCTCCTTTTCCTCCTTTCCCGGCAGACTAAGATAGCGGAGAGAGAGAGAAAGGAGATGAGATAACACACGCGGAGAGAGAAGACCTTATAACACTGCTTTATCAGAGAAAAGAATAATGTGGACTCTGAGTAAAGTAGCATCAGCTATAGCATATCGTTTTCTCCTATATAAGCATCTTCTCCAAAGCTCAACTTGACTCCGTATCCTTCTGCCGTTATGCATCTCAAAAGACCCATTTTTAAGACCATTTCCCATTCCAATTCATTCAGCCGAACCTTATATACTACTTCGAAGGAGACTAAACCACGATCTCTACTTACTTTCTATTACTCAGATGAAGAGAAGAAAAAAAATTACATGGAAAAAAGCTTTGGGGAAAAGCACAATATATTTATTCCTCCAGCGGCAGTCGATCCACCGAATGGAGATAGGTATAAAGGATATTACGTGGAGAAAACAACATTCACAGCGAAAGATCACATAAACACACTTTTGCCCCTTCGTAAACTACTTCTCCCATTTTTTACTTCCTCCACACACCAGCAAAAAAAGCAAAAATTATATTAGTACTGGGCCAAGCCCGAAAAAGACAATATATATCGACGGGAGGAAACAAGAAACACTTTTTTTTACTTTTTTTACAGATATTCAGAATTTTCAGAATAAAAATGTATTGGTGTGCTGTGTGCTCTTCTCCCGCTCTCTTCCGATTTTAATATCGAGAGGGAGGAAACGGGAAAAGTCGCGTCGTATCTACCAAGAAAAAAAACTTTTT
>JAHZND010001494.1:0-14620 GCA_027744115.1 Acrocyrtus sp. NNG-2020 | reverse complement strand
TCAAAAATTATTGATAAAAAATTGGAGCTTCTCAATGTCATTACATAACAAAAATTCTTTTCAGGGAAGCAAGCATTCACCTGACTACATTTAGTAAAAATAAAACTTGATGTGTATGACATGACTGGATGTATATGCATCCGATCCATTTTTATTCTTTGCAAGAATCCAATGTCACTTCGCCATCGTCGCCAAATGCAAAAAACTTTTTATTATGATAGCCTTGCAACGTGGACTCCTTGAAGAGTTTTTTTGCGACATATAGGCATGCCGACTACTTATTGGAAGCTTTCGTTCTTCCTAACTGCTGTGTACACTGTGAGTTTTCTATGAAAGTACAAGTTATGTCTTTTTATGAAATTGTAGCACGCGACAGAAATGTCAAGGATGTGTGTACAACACTAAAAATTCTACTTTTATTCTTCCAGCATGTACGAAACGTTACACCTCTGGAGGACATATTTTTTTCTTGCAAAAGGTAATTTTGCTGGAAAAACATTTTTTTTCTTGGAGAATGGAGAATATTGGTATAATGACGAATCACTTTTTTTACGAAACTTTGTCAAGAGGATTTCATAATGTCGCTGTCGTCGTATTGCAGCTGGATAGCGTTTACATATAGCTTTTGTCTAAAAAAAAGAAGTTTTATGGGAAGAATTCCAGCGACACTGAAAATCGATTCTTTATAAATTAGACAAAGCTCTTCAGCAAAAGTTTATATGAAAAGCCCATGAAATTTATTGAATGAAAAAGTAACCTGTCACGAGAATTTGAGTCTATCCTTTTCCACTTTGGTGAAATGACTCGTTGCAAGAATTATGAGTAGCGTGACGCTACTTCGAAAATGAAGAGTGGGCTTGGTTGAAGGGTATTAAAAGCTCAAATTTCTACAATAAAGATAAACTGCATTCCAAACAACTCAAAATAAAGTGCTATATCGAGGGCGTATCAGTTTTCAAAGGGAAGATAAACTGCCATCTAAAATAATTATTTTTTGGCGGGGGTGTGAAATATGAGAGGAAGAGTATTGTAATTATGTACTTTCCACCTGGAAGTAGGTGAATGAGGTCAGGTCAAAGTCAACTTCAAAGAAATACTTTTCGTGGCCTTGTAAGAAGCTAATAGAAAAAGAAAGGAAGTATCATTCATCTGCTAAATTTTGCTTTGACATGTGATACCCAGCTCTAAAGGATTGGCTCATGTCTCCCATCAAACACATTTTTTTTTAAAAAAAAAGTTATGGCTTTTCTTCACGCTCAATGAGCCTAAATTATATTCTTTGGAAAGTCACTTTTGGGCTTACTACCGGTCGGCCCGCTCCCACAAGAAAAGTACCACGGTATTGATTTTCCCGCACAAGTCTCCAAACAATATTTATTATAGGTTCTTTTTTTCTGAGCGTGTTCGAGTACTTTTCCAACTCTGGTAATTGCGCCTACTCAGGTAAATCAGGATACATATATATTCCAGGTAAACAAAAGCGGTTCTCAATTTCATTGTGTGGGTGCGTACCTTGCAGAGCATATCGCTTCCTGCGTCTCGCTTCTTGTCCAATTTTATCACGAACGCCGCACCTAGGTAAACTCATTGTCTCGACTGTCTCCTCGTTCAGATCTCCAGTGATGTTGAGTCCCGCAAAGGCCTGGAAGTCTTGGATTGATTTCCTTATATCTATTAATGACTGAGAACCTATTTTCTTGGAGCTTGGGTCCAGCCACCCAAACTGTGACAGGTACATCTACAGAAAAAAATAGTAATGAAAAAACCATCAGCTATTATTTCACACTTCACATGTAAAAAAGCGGAATTCCGTGAGTAACGGCGATATAGAAGGAAGAGCGTAGGTGAGTGAGTATGGCTGGCAGCTGGAAGCTCTCTTCCTTATTTCCTTTTTTCCCATTTTTCAAAAGAAAAACGGTGATGAGATCAGGCGTAGAAATTGCAAAAATATGTGTTAGGTGCTTGAAACACGTGGCATAAGAAGAAGAAAAAAAAATTTGTCCCCGGAAGACAATTCCAAATTGTAAGAATTAGAAGCAATAAATAAAAACCATTTAATTACGGGGTCTGAAGCAAACTGCGATAAGTAGAGGGAGTGCAGCAGTGATTACAATTAGGCGAGTACGATTAGGTTGTCAGAGTGCATCAATCTCTCTCTGGTGGATGAAATAGGTGCGTATAGGAACTGAATCGGTGAAGTGGAAGGAAAAATAGGCAGTTGTGCTTGTTTGTACATGTGCACGGGTACATTCCTAAAAATATAATATTTGCTTGAAGGGGACAGCTAAATTACAACCTTTGTCAAAGTGAAACGAATGAGCTCTTCCTTCTCTATCTCAATTCTCAATAGAAGCTATTTCTAAGCCATCTCAAAAATTTTTTTTGTCGCTTTGTCGAGAGCGAATGCACGACAAGCGTGAGTGCGTAGCGTAGAAATAAGCCAGCTTCCATATTCTATAGTAATAATCGTATTGTCTGCCTGCTGTGATTTCTGCTGTGGGCGAAAACTCCAAATTTTTTGGTTCCTCATAGAAAATCTCGTTTGATGTACATACCAGGCTCTAGTGGCTCTACGCATATGGCATGTACAGCACATTCCGTCTGTAGCTTGGCCTTGGAAGTTCATACTGCCAAAAAGTTTGCACTATAGGCTAAATTGCAAATATTTTTTAGATTACTCTGGTATTTGTTGGAGTGGGGGATATCACTAACAAACTATTTTTTTGTGCCAGCACGAAGTAATTATCGGGACGATATTTAATGATATTTCCAAATTCCATGCCAAAAATATCTAAAGATTCAGAGTAGTATCATATAGCATAATCATCATCAATCGAAAACTGACCTCACCCAATTATTCATATCTCACTAGTAGGTGTCAGGTAGCGATTAGTGCAGGTTGCTGTATAAAATCGGCGTACCTTTCCGCTGTAGCTTAAGGCAGTTTTCGAGATTAAAGCAGAAAACTCAGCCATATAGCTTTATTAGGCGGCAGCATATTGCTCGGGTTCATTTTTTAATCTGGAAATAGTCGTGACTCAGCAGAAAGTGGTATGAACGGTAACAACATCAATTGTACAGAAATGCAAACAAACATCTTTCTATTTTGACTATGACTTACTCACATAAAAAAATTTTTTTTCCACAGGCAGTTGTCAAAACTTTTTCCTCTCAAAAATATATATCTCCAGCAGATGGAAAATCAAGTTCCATACAATTAGGCAGTGCTCCTCACACTACTTTTTTTAGTCAAGAGCAAACTCGCCATAAATATTTATGATGAAAAAATTCGTGATTTTACCTAATTAGCGTAATCCAACTTTTATAATGATGTTCCACGATTCAACCTGCCATTGGTGTTCTGGGATTTTCTCTATAACCGTGCGTAATTGATACGTGTGAAGGAATTGTACGCTGTGCTTTTTTTGCACCTTTGCAGTTCCAGTTTAATCCGCCATTTATACTACGTTACATTATGTATGTAGGTTTTCCAGTTGGGATTATTACTTCTTGCGTTTTTCTTTTTACTTTTGCCAAAACTCAAGTAGTTAGTAGCCTCACATGCTTAAACTTAACTTTTTTTCTACTTTGGTAGGTTCCTTGAGAGGGAAATCAGGTCACACGCATTACCTACATAGCTGAGATTTCTCACATGGCCCGAAAACAAAATGCCATTTGTAGCATTTACATTAGAGCTTGGCCGGCGGAGGACTGTGCGAATGAGTAATGGAAAAGGGAAAAGCGACCGAATTGCATTTGACTTCTTGCTGGAGAGTGTAATCTAGGCCAAATGTAAATTCTGCAAAAAAAATATTGCCTTCCCTTCTCCCGAAATGCCCGTGTTCTTGGAAGAGGAAAAAGTGTGCTGGCTTAGCGCTTACTTTGCAAACCGGTTTTTTATACTCATGTGTGGAGGTCTGTAATTTAAAGGACTTATTTTGTCTCACCTGCAGAACCAGGTTGAAAAATAAAAGTTGAAGCTTTGTGTGCTATTCAGCTACTATGTGCACTATATTATTTTTGCTGGACTGGCATTATGTGATGCCCGATGCCCATGGTATTATAGGTACGTCTGAAATGTCGTACTCTTCACCGTGATTTAAGATGCATATTGCATGACATATAAAGTTGCCCGGGAATGCAGACTGTGACTCTGACACAAACCGTCATTATTTTGATATGCATATGAAGGGAGTATAAATCGAAGGCAACGCTAAAAATCTCCCAAGTATAATGTAGGCCAATGGCTGCCCTTCAAGGATTAGCAATGGACTTTTCATGGTATGCTCTTTAGAGGCAAAACTTCACATTTTCCTGGGAAGACTGATATTTAACTTATACAGCAAACTTCAAAAGTAGTCCTATGTGGATTTAGCCTATTACTCATCCTAGTTATTTATTTAGAGTTTTTATTTCCTCTTAAAGTTGCCCGGGAATGCAGACTGTGACTCTGACACAAACCGTCATTATTTTGATATGCATATGAAGGGAGTATAAATCGAAGGCAACGCTAAAAATCTCTAAGTATAATGTAGGCCAATGGCTGCCCTTCAAGGATTAGCAATGGACTTTTCATGGTATGCTCTTCAGAGGCAAAACTTCACATTTTCCTGGGAAGACTGATATTCAGCTATACACAGCAAACTTCAAAAGTAGTCCTATGTGGATTTAGCCTATTACTCATCCTAGTTATTTATTTAGAGTTTTTATTTCCTCTATAGGAATATATTTAATTATATTTTCCAATATTTTGCTATCTACAGAGGATAGGTGAACTTTTCAGTGTGGTAATAAAATTGAAAGAAAAATTTTCTCTTCAAGGTAGTATTTTGTGGCTTCTTCACTTGTAGTATTCCATCAATCTTTTGGGATAAGGAAAATGTCACAGGCTCTTTTCAGCACGATTTTGGTCAGACAAGGATGCGGATCTTTTTAGCATGTGACTCATCGGCATACCGTCGTCACCTTTCATCGTTTCATCACCTGGGTTAGGGTTGCATTACAGAATATCACCGTTCTCTTTTGTTTTCACGCTACGCTTCAGATGTAACGTTGCGTTTATGCTGGGTTTGAGTGCTGATGTGAGCAGACGATTGAGTTGCATAATGTCATGTTTTAGAATATTTAATGCAGTGTAAAATGGGTTTTAAAGAGCATAATATATTTACCCAGAAGATGTACAGCTCGTACTTCGTTTTGTGCTAAAGCAAGGATTTGGGATATTTTTTTGGTGGCACAGAGATGAAAGGTTTATCATATCATTTTGTATCCTCAAAGCACAATTTAAAAAAAAGACTGACAAATCTCATGAAAAATGTTTTCATTGATATGCGGACTGACTGCGCATCAGCGAGTAAAATGACTCACGTCACGTTGCGGACTGAGACCGCCTCACTATTACTTTTTCTTCACAGTAGTGGATAAACTGCATTTTAAAATGGAGTGCGACATGCCCCCAAACACTTGTATCCATTCCATATTTCATTAATGAACTCTGAGCATGGCAAAGCCTCCACAATCGAAATATCGGTGTCCCCTTTAAAAGATTTGTTTACAAGGAACTTGATACTACAACTGACTGAGAAAAGTTTTTGATGTGGTTTTGCGTTTTGGTTTAAAAAAATTATGAATGGCGACTTGGCAAATTGTGGCGAGACTGTATCAATTTCTCCAGCTTGCTCTGACATATATTTTTTTTGTTCTTGGATGCATGTTATCGTCGGACGTCATTTTAGGTGCGGTATTTTTCAGTGCATACGAGCAAATACATGGCTTTTACTTCCATCTTTCCGTTCAATGCTCTTTGAACCTTATAAATTTTCTGCTTTATTACATCTAAAAGTACACAAGTAACTTTTTACGACATGTAAACAAGTTTTAATTTGTGCTTTTATATTAGGCATCGCAAATGTACTGTACTTCCGACTTGAGTCTTTGTCTTTGGAGGAATTTCTCCAGTCAAAATATTTTTGCTTCTTGCTACTTACACACGCGGATAAACTTTTCTCCATTCACAAGTAAAATTAGCAACGTATAGTTTCGTTTCCTGTGCAATATTATTACCCAGCAATTCCTCATTAGGTTAAAATGTCTCCACGACGACTTTTCAGTTTCGTGTCTGGGTAGTGACTAGTGAGTAGTGAGTAAAAAAATTCTCTGGGGAAATCGATTTTTCTCAGAAATCAGTCTTTGAACCTCTTTATTACATCTAAAAGTACACAAGTAACTTTTTACGACATGTAAACAAGTTTTAATTTGTGCTTTTATATTAGGCATCGCAAATGTACTGTACTTCCGACTTGAGTATTTGTCTTTGGAGTAATTTCTCCAGTCAAAATATTTTTGCTTCTTGCTACTTACACACGCAGAAAAACTTTTCTCCATTCACAAGTGAAATTAGCTACGTATAGTTTCGTTTCCTGTGCATTATTATTACCCAGCAATTCCTCATTAGGTTAAAATGTCTCCACGACGACTTTTCAGTTTCGTGTATGGGTAGTGACTAGTGAGTAGTGAGTAAAAAAATTCTCTGGGGAAATCGATTTTTCTCAGAAATCAGTCTTTGAACCATTGTCCTGTCTTTCTTCTCCTGTCAAAATGTAGGTAGGCTGGAAGCTCTGGTAATTTCAGCCAAAAAAAAATGCTGTAGTGGTACACTCAAATGAATTCAAACGCTGATTGTGGGTGAGCTTGTTACGACTACAACTCTTCATAAAAAATCCATGCTCCTTCCTATTTTCCATTTGGCTGTTGTTTTTATCAGCAGTCCACATCCAAAATGCATTTTATTCACGTACCTCACTGCAGAAAAGGGACAATGACTTTTTGTAATCGCCATCGTGCAAAAAATAGAAGGTACGCAGAAGAACCGTACTCCATGAGGAGTTACAACTGCTGACTGCTGACGCATCACAACATTCCAAAAACCACACTATTCCCTTTAACCCATCCACAATTCAGGGAACTTGAGAACGCCTGATACGCCCTTTTCGAAATAAAACTGTACAGCAAAACTTCTTTTATTTGATCGACGACGGGGATGACTTTGCAAAAAAAACAGCCAATAATTCTTGGGCATTCTAAGCTCATGTACCTGATCATATTCTGTAAAAAACTAAGTGCGTGCACTTGGTGCTGACTAATGACGATATTCCGAGTACTTCCTCAAAAACTCTCAAAAGAAATATGAAAAGATGAGTCCGGAAAAGCTCAAGAAATTTTTTTGTCATCCGCCGTCTTCTTGCTAAAAAATGCCTCTTTCTCACAAAAAGGAAAGAAAATAAAGAATTTCAGGGAAGGTGCTATAAGTACCTCTCAAATCAGAATTTTTAATGACTCAGCTCACAACTCCATATTTAGTTGTAATAAATATGTCTCGAAATTCAAGTCTACTTCAATCAATCTTCAGAAAAATGTAGGCTTCTCAGACACACTATATTATATAGTTGGGTCCTATATTTCAGCCCCCAAAAACCCCTAAATATAGGCAGTCCTATAATCCCATCAACTGCCCTATTAAAAAACGCCTCTTTCTCACAAAAAGGAAAGAAAATAAAGAATTTCAGGGAAGGTGCTATAAGTACCTCTCAAATCAGAATTTTTAATGACTCAGCCCACAACTCCATATTTAGTTGTAATAAATATGTCTCGAAATTCAAGTCTACTTTAATCAATCTTCAAAAAAATGTCATACAAAGTGAGACAGTTGTTTTTCTTTGGTTTCCTTACTGTCTACTCATTGGCAGTATGAATTAGTCACTTCTGCAAAGTAGCATCTAATGAAAGTTGTAAATAATGAGTCATACAGGAATTGTCTTGAGTACAGTGACTTCTTTTACTAGCCAGCCCTTCTCTCCCTTCACATTTCTCATTAGAAAAAAACAGAATAATGTTATGACTGAGCTGAATAGGATATGACTGATCAGTGCAGTGCAACATCTTTAATTGTATTTACCGTTAATTTATATCTCATCAATCATTTGATTGAATAATAAGGCTAGCAGTAGATAACATGCCGTACCTATATATGGAGCAATAGTGGTTTGGTCGATCAAATTGATATGAAATGATTCATTGAAAAAATATTGTGAATGAGGCTAGCCACAACTAACAAAGTATTTTCCAACCACAGCAACTTAAAGTGCACGCAACAGAGCTAAAAACTGCAGTAGTAGAGATAGTAGATGGTGGCGATAGTGTAATGATAATGATGCTTCTGGCAAAGTTGCAAACTGGTTTCCACTGCTTACGCACGTATACCCCAAAAGCACTATCACAATGTGCAATGTGGATGACCATACAAAATACCTAGGTGGCTGATATGAGTCATCCGAATTCGGAAGGAAGATTTTTTTTGCAAAAGTGAGACAGCTTCATTGTTTGGAGCATTGTTGAGCCTGGTACAAGATTTACAGATGAAAAATGGCACTACTTAAAATGGCGTTGCTCCATGAAGTTCAACAACAACAATGACTTGTATAATTGTTGTACTTTTGCGTACAAGCTGGGGTATCTATTATAGTTAGCGTGAGTCTTGTTGCAAAATACAAACAAAAATCGATTCAGAATTACTGGCATTCGGTGAGTGCAATAAAAGAAAGGATTTTTTTATAATGCGAGGTACATGCCATGCTACAGAAATAATAAAAATGATATTCTTTTTGCTTCCGCTCTTCTTTCTGAAAACGTAACCTAAGAAAAGTGTTTTCTGCAATTTTTTACAACTTATATTTTCCTGGGCAATCCCTACCTGCTCTGGGAGGATGATGTGTCTCTCTCGCAGCTTGAAATTTAATGACACATCTCTTTAGCATTTTTTAAAATAAATTTTTCTTTGTTTAAAAACGTCGATTAGCACCTACGTATAAATGAGTAGAAACAAAAGGGCAGCCACAAAAATAATTAACAAAGCAAAATCGTTCTCCATATACTCCATGTTAGTCCGCAGTGGAAATAATGGAAAATGAATTCAGCAAAGGTCTACTTTTTTACTTCTACTTAAGTACAAGGCGTAAGAGATTAGAGATTAGGCATTTGGCTAAAAAAAAGTACATTACGTACTTACGAGATCGTTATATGATATAATGAAGAAGCCAGCAATAGGCATAATATAATAAATCCGGAATTTTTTGTGCACTCACCATCACCCCCGTGTCAGTCAAAATAGGGGCTGCATTTCCAGCTCTGATTTGTGAGACCACGTAAAGAGTTGACATGAGTATCACAAGTAAATCTCTGCCCCACCTTCTTGCACTACTTCTCGTTCCAGGTTGTGGCGTCTCCATGACCTGCTGTACACTTGACACAGCACATTCGTCGTATGTCGAGTTACAATTTAAAAACATTTTTTATGTATTACGTTAAGCTAAACTAAACTAATTAAACTGGGATCTAAGTACTGTTTTGGCTTGAAATACTAATTTTGCTTCCCTAAACACAACGTGGAAATTAAAAAATATCGCGAATCCTAAAGCATAATCTCTCTCTACGCTCCACTCTGCGCTCTCTCCTTATCTTTAACCTTTCTGATAAGCTTTTGTATCTTGTCTGTACTGCCTTAATACATTGGCATCAGCAAATAATTTGGAAAATAATATTAAATGTTGTAATCCTTATTGTATACTGGAGACTCATTCACTTCCAAATGAAAAAAAAGGAAAATGTGGAAAATGGCACTTCACATTATTCCTAACACTGGATGTATTATTCCTACCAAGTTTTTAAACTGTAGATGAGCTCTATTTGAAAACATTTTTTTTCGAAATCCGCTGAGCTACACAAAAGAAAAATTTTGGGATACGGTCAATGTCAGGCAACTGCTTGCAAACTGGCTATTTCAGAATGTACTTTTTTAGCTGTACGGTAGTTCCCAACGCTAAATAATTGGGAATTTCATGCTGCCTCCCTCTCCTCTTGTGTACGACTGCCGGCTCCAGTCATTTACGCTTAACAATACCCATGAAAGCTGTCATATCATATATATCCATTGCAGGCAACGACATTCCTCTGGACTCAGCTTACTCAAGCTTTTTTTTATCTCTACCTTCCTAATGTAAACTGACTTTTTTTCTATGCAGAAAAGGAACAAAGCGGAATCACAATTTTTTTTTGCACATATGCAGTACACCCCAGCCAGCACTGACCCTACGATGGGAGCTTATGTGCATGTTACTCCGTTCACTCCATGTAATTTTCGACAGTTCACCTTTTTAACAAAATCCCAATCCCAAGTTGCCTTTGTGCTTTGCAGTACTGCTCAGTATCAAGTATTTTTGCTTAAGAGTAGGTACTGTAAATAAGCGCAGCGACGCGACTTTTCTCCCGACTGTGAGAATGGCAACATGCAAGGTTGCAAAAAAAACATTTTATTCGCCGTTGTTAGCACAGCCACAGAAACACAGTCGTGGACAGGAGGTCTACTTGATATTACAAACTAACAATCGCTGTATCATCAGCTATTATCGGAATTGGGATTTTATACGAAAATTTATAGTCATCCTTTTCTCGATTGGATTTTGGTATACTGTGGATTTAAGGAATCACGATCATCCGCACGTCCATCTTCTCCATCATTACGTCCATTTACCATCATCATTACAACTCACTTTCGTGCGTTATCACGCTGAAAATATTATTGTTATTTAGGGAGTGCAGTAATGAGCTCATTTAGGTCTCTCTCTCTGTCTCGGTTCCTTTTTCTCACTTTGTCATTTTCCACAAAATAACAATGACGAGTTCAGCCCCAATAAAAATTTCTTACTGAGGCAGTTGCCTAGTAGTACGATTAAAAGCGAGTCAACATAGCTTGAAGGCATTTATTTTTCTGAAAAAAATTAAATGATCACTTATCCTTTTGTATTAAGTTTAATGTCCCATCACAGGGACAGAATAAAAGGGTTACGTCATAGCATTAAATTTTTGGGGTATTCTCATTACTGGGCAGCGAGAGTGCGTCTTAATATGAAAAGCCAGAGTATGTCGCGTCACGAGAATGCATAGAGTGAAAAATGCAGCACAGGAAAAAAGTAAATTGGAAGACTCTCAAACGCTCCGTTCCCTTTTCGATTTTTATATGAGAATGGAAAATTAATGCTACTTTTTTTTCCTTTTTGGCTTCACCTGACGTGTGTCTGATAAATTCCTATAATTTGAGTTTTGTTTATTCTAGCGCGATAAAACTGCGCTCTGGCATAATATCCGAAATATATGGCATTACTATATCACATCAAAGACGGAAAGGATAATAATTTCCATGGGTAATCAAGTTGGATCTGACGTGTGAAAGAAGTTAGCCATTACTGTTAATGGACACAGAAAAAAATATATTTAATGAAACTGCAAACATGAGTCGCTCTTCTCTTTTCAGCTTTTGGGAAAATGATGTACGGTACATGTCGTATGCTTCCGGTTCATTCTTCGTTTCTTTATTCATTGAAAGGATTAATGGGCACAGTACAAAAAATATATAAAATTATGAGCTATATGAATCGCCTTATGATCAATCCAAGTGTAACAAAAGAGAGCTATCTTTTGATGAATTTCTAAAGTCAATTACAAAAAAGTAACATTTTCGATCACATTTGAAATTCTCTTTCGACTTGTCACGTCAAGGTCAGCTTGGCATGTGTGAAAAATTGCATGGTCACATTGCAAAAGGAAAAGGTGAGTTATTTTGCTACTCTACTCACATTCAGGGGTGTGCAAATGGCAAAGGAAAGTGTCACAACAACACAAACAAGTTGCAGGAAATTACTCATTCCACCACACCACCGCATGTAATAGGAATATCTTCCAGTTTTTTTTTTGTTTGACTGTTACCAAAATATATTTTGTGTTTGCGGCTTACTTGCCAGTCAGCGTTCTAACCCATTAAACTTATGATTACTTTCATTTTTGAAGTTGATTGGCTATTAAGGAGACAGTCGGAAGTGTCACTTTGATGTATGTGAGTAGGTACAGATGCACACTCCCACATAAATTATGGAAAAGACTTTTGGAACAGCTTTTGTTCCAAATATGTCATTTGATTAGAATTGACGGAATTAATATACCCACTACCTGCTTCAGCTTCCGACCGGGCTAATTAGTTAAAAAGGGGAAATTCCATCCCAGTGTTATTTAGACTCTTCTATTGCATTGGCCACGCCACATAGTGTAGGTATAAACATTTAATTTTAAAAAGATTTTTTTATGTAATTAGGTCCAACTTTTGACGTATGTCCCAGTAAAAAGCAATGAATCAGTTTAAGCCTAAGCATTTGTGGCCGCTTCGCTTCCTCTTAACTTAAAGAAGTTCAATGGAACTCGAGACCAAAACTATGTCGCTCGTCACTTGGTGACAAATGAGTTCGCATGGAATAATTCTATAGGACCTTTACCTTAATTCTGGACCATACTGAGAAGCCGAAAGAGAACAAATGATGTAATGGGGAATGCACTTAAATACTAACGCATTGTGGTATTTTTCTTGTATGCCGTACTAAACTATAATACCATTATTTCTCGAAAAAAAATAGTTTTACCGGAAATATATCCTCTATTCACAAAAACGATTCCATAAACGATTGGATGCTTTTTTGGAAGAATCCAAATGTTTTTTCAAGAAATGTCATCACCAGCATGCAAATTCTTATTATGACTACAGTAACATCTAAGCATGAAATGAGAAGTTACATATCAGGGGGAAGTTTCGTCATTTTTGCTCTCTAGTACATTGAACACAGCTTTATTAGGTTCTGCAATCAATAAAGAATATCTACAGGCACATCTTTACCTAGCAGTTGGGTTTAGTTGCATTTTTATGTTTTGCGATTTGTGAGAAGGGGAGAATGACTAGATAAATGTTTCTCAGCCAGCTTTTGTGCATGCAAACTGAGCAAACTAATATAATTACTTAAATGCTGACTGGTGAATTTATGAGTAGCAAAAATGTTAATTCTTAGACCAAATCAAAAGAGTAAGATGACTGGCATGGCCAGGGCAGAATTGATTTCCATGTAATAAAGAAATCCTTAATAACCTCATTAATTCGCAAAAATTACATCTCGGTACATATAAAAGCAGCAAATTCAAATGTTAAATTTAAAACTTGATGCATTAGTAAGTAGAAACACTAAAAACCCAGAAAGGATGCATTCATTTACAAATCTTATCGATTTTGAATTTTGACTTTCCAACCATATCCTGTGTAACTTTTGCAGACTGTGACTCTGAAAGAAGTGGAAGCTTGCTGCGCCAATGCATCCAAGCTTTGGAGGGGGGAGTACAGCAATGGTCTCTTTGACGAATTTTCTCCTATTTCTACGTGAAATTTTTCCCCTTAGTTAAGCCGAAATTCCGCTCAATGTTCCCATCCTGCTCTAACCGACTATCTAAATGATACCAAACTTGAAGCCACTTCCCATTTAACAAAACGGAATTAGTGGACAATTATGAACTATATCTGTGTGCTTCAAAAGGGGAAACAGAGTTAGTCAGCAATTATTTAACCTGCGATTAGCATAGCTGCAAAAATTGACCCTGTGCAAATATGTACACTCTAACAATAGTAACAATGGACAGCCCGAATTGTCCGACATTGTCTGTTCAATATGAAAAATCACTATGCAACTATGCTTATGCTTTGATGATAAATCCATTAATCACCTATCCTATGATATAATAATGCTTGTCATTAACTACAACAAGAAATTGACTAATTGAAAGTTAACCATGACAAAAATTTAATGCAATATGGCATCTACTTTAATTTAACTTTCATGGGCGTTATTTCAGTGGTAACAGTTTTAAAAACCGTCAATTCGTGCTTCCCGTTCTAGCAAAAATTAATTAATTTGACTCATGCTATTCATTGTAATGGCAGGATGATACTTTATATATGATTTCCTCATTGCTTGACGAAATCGCCGCTAAAAGCAAAACGAAAAGCACGATTTATTAGATATTACAATTGCAATGAAGATTTTCTGTTATGAGGCAACACGTGTAATTACTCCAACTTACGTACAGCGTTGATACCGTTGCGCAAACCGATGGCATACGTGACAAAAATAAGTTACCCGAGCCATTTAATTGCATCCGAAGTAGATTATAATGACTCATTAAATATTATAACATCATTGGCGTTGTCTTTAAGCTGAGAAATCTTCGATAAGTCATTAAATTCAAAATTACGCCTATTTAAAAAGCTAATGAAATCTCATGCAGACTGACTATTTTTCGCGAATCTTAAAGCGCTCCCTTCCAAGATCAGTCATATTGTCTTTGGCTTCTCAGTCAGAAAATTCAGTTGATTCTGAGTGAGCTACAAAAGCGAAACAGTGAATAGAGTCTCAGTCTTCCATATTGATCTTTCAGAATTAAAAATGAAAAACTTTCTGGGAAGTGTAGCACTGCTTTGCAGTATATTTATTGAAAGTAAGAAAATAAGTAGGATCGGATTCTATTGAAATTTACAATTTATACTTATAAAATAAATTTTGATTCTTAATTTAAGGTACCAGAAGCCACGCCATTGGGGGAATTGGGGCAGCAGGTAAACCGAATTAAAAATTTTAAATACTGGTGACACTGAAACGACTTAAACCTAGAAATAATAATGTTCCAGGAGCATATGGAGGGG
>JAHZND010001493.1:0-40421 GCA_027744115.1 Acrocyrtus sp. NNG-2020 | reverse complement strand
TCGGGGGTGCTGCTGAGTTTGTTAGAACTGACGCACTTGGAACTTTCGCAGCCATTTTTCTATTGTAATAGTTGCAGTAAGAAATATCTTACTTCTTTTTTCCGATTTTAGCTTTCGAAAAACAGTAGAAATTTATTACCAGTCAGGTAGGTATCCAAATAAGTCCCTGTTATGCTCCTAATTTTTTGTAAAGTTATAAATTGATTATCCTACAATTTTTTGCATATGGCAAAACTAGAATTCTCAAAAATGCTTTTTGCTTCGTTTACTATGACTGTTCAATAGTTATTTCAGGCTCCTGCAATATTACCTGTAAAAAATTTTCACTACACTTTCATATTCTAGATCTAATTGTAGTAAATTTAAATTAAAACTTCGAAATTGCTTTTACTTACAGGTTCCCAGCCTTGGGTCTCTTACTCCGCTTTTCGCTAAAATTCCAGTTTCAATTTCTATTATGGAAACCGACTCAACAAAGTAGAGCTCTAGCTGTAGAGCTTACAAGAAGAAGGCATAAACCTGGAAAGCTCACCGTCCAACAAGGATATTGCATATGAACTGAAACATTTGCCGAAATTCATGTAGCGTTCTAGGCTGAAAAGCGACTTGCCACACTACTGCGCTATTTGTTTGCTTGTGTTTAGCCGAGAAGTGAAGCGCAGAAGAAGGAAAGAAAAAAAGTGGTAAACAGAATTAGAAATTTCTCGACATGGATCGCTTCCCTATGCTCAGTGTTTTCAGGTTTGGTTTTGTCACATAGCATTACCCAGAAGAAAACGTTCGATCATTCTCATTCCAACCTACCTATACAACGGAGTGCACACGGAAACAGCGGCCCAAAAAGAGTTTCTTAATTCCTATCACTTTCTTTCAAGACACGGAAAAGACGGGAAACGCGAACTGACTATGTGAATGCTAATAATAATGTGGGTTGTTTTATTTGACTGGTACGTGTCCTATCTATGATTTTTCGATGTGCTCCAATGTAAAGGTTACAGCTCTCCACAGGCGCATGTATATCCGTCTTAAAGAAGTTGACAGGCTGAGAGCTTCTATATGTGTTATGCCACTGCTACTTTTATTGTGCAATCCAATCCCAGTCTCAGCATTGGAAACCCGGAAGGTGTGCGAAATATTAAAAGATTCTCTTTAACCCTACTAAGTTTTTCCCCACTTCCTGTTCCACGGAAAAGGCTCAAGTAGGAAAAATCCACTTTCAGTGCTTCCACTTTTTCCTCTGCATGCTTTTGGTTGAGAGATCAGGGAGAAACTAAAAAAACGAGTTTACTGAGCCTCCACCACCATAGCCTGCCTCATGATGATAGCAGTTCCACAGTTTCACAAAAACCTACTTTCCGTAAGCGAAATGCCGGCTTTGTGCCCTACTCCTTCCATTTTCCATCCATCTTCTCTGAAAAATGAATGAGCAAGTTGGAATATGGGTGGAAGTAGAAGAAGGAACTCTTTGAAGTTCCATATTTTTTTCTTTGTCGCCTAATCAAAAGTCACCAGTCGCCAGTCACCCTATCATTCCTTCCCAAGAGGAGACAAAAAACTTTTTTTGTGTAGGGATATATCATTGTACACTTTTAATTAATATGCCATCTATTCAAATACATTAAATTGAATTATGAATACACAAACTTATGATTAGGTTTGTTTTCTTTCTTGTTTCATGACTTCCTCATCCGTGCCGTTCGTGTCAGTACCCGTCGTAGTAAATGCCAAATGCCGTTTTTCATAGGTGTAGGTAAATATCCATAAAAACGGAAGTGGACGCTAACGATAAAATTGAAAATTATGGTTATTGACAATAGTTACTCGCTGAAGAAATAAGGTGGGATAGTTTAATTCTGTCGATGTCAGAAAAAAATAGTGCTTCCGCTCCTTCCAAAAGTATGATTAAATTTGATACCAGTCATGAAAATAGTTTTTTTCTTCGCAGGATTCATGATCCAGATAGTTGATGATGTTTTGCAGGAAAAGCGATTCCATCTAATTTAGGCTCATATATAAGATGGAAGTCTTACAAATGACTAGTGAACTCATAATAATGCTTGTTCAGGAAAAAAGATTGCCAATATACTGCATTCAGCATGGATTAGCACGCATCATCAAATAATGGAGTAACAATGCCATATTCTGTACATACAAAAGGATTGGCTGTTTTTTTTGCAGATTCATGATTCATAATAATTATAATAAACTGCTACAGCTCACATATTACTTTTCTGTTTGTATTTACTTGTTTACTTTATTCTGAGTATAATGACCGTTCAAGACCTTTCTCCATTTTCACTATGAAGGATAAGCATGTAAGTCAATAGCATACAAAAAAAAGTTGTGGAGAGATCACCTTACCTTTTTAGATTTACTCCATGCTAACAAGCATCATTCCAACTTTGGAAAATTCCGTAATTTGGGTTGAGTGTCGATTCAATTCGCAACCATGCATGGATGGATGAATTTTGCTTACAGCTCGGAAAAGAGAAAGCACAACTTCATATTTCACATCAGCCATAAATATTCAGTGTAATTGGATATTGTATATCTCTCATTCTAACTGCAGTGCTTTCCATCTCCGGAATTGTATTTCAAAGGTAAACAGCTGAAAATACACTGCAGGAAATACTGCTCAACTCGTGTGCATTTTTTCCCAAGCCCAATTTCACTATTAACTACAAGTGTCGTAAATAATCATTGCTATAACATGAATTACTACTTCTGATTAATCGTTATGCACACAGCTCATATTGCCCCTCATCATGCATCCCTATTTACCCGAACTTGCGCTTGAAGTAATAACATTTCGCCAAAAAAGTTCATTTAAACTCGGAAATACAAGTCATGGCAAATATGCATAAATAACTCGAGGACATGTGGTGAAAGCATAGCCCGGTTTGCATTGAGCAAACAGCAAAGCCATTAGCTAAAAATGGATATTGCACTTTATCCAATGACGACTGTTTATTTGCGCAGTTATTCTGAAATGCCAAATAAAATTATCTGTCAACAAGTAAAAAAAGGAAAGAGTGAGTGAGCAACATGACATAAACGGCGGAAATATATCTACTGGCTGATTTTTCCTTAGAGGATGGAGGAGAAAGCGTAAAAGTAAAAAGTAAATATGTACTTCTACTTCCCAAACAAAGTTTTTATACCGGTGCGGTGCATGAGGGAAACAGATAATAAACAATAGTGGGAGCTGTGCAAATTCACAAACTTATTTTTTATCTAATATTTCCATATAGTACGTGGGAGCGCTCATTGTTCATCGTTTTGGGAACAACACAATGCACGGGAATACACATGCTATGACTTCCAGCTATACGTGGCTGATAATATCGCGAGCTTATAGTAGGTCACCAGAGTATTTTCGGTGTAGTATTATTGTGCACGAAGAAAAATTCATAGAGAAAGAGAGAGCTTGGCTGAGCATATATACAGCAGCTATTATTAAATCGGGGTTTCGGCCATATTCGACTTACTTGAGAGCTGCCTATTCGGACTTAATGAAATATGAAAACGTGCAAGGATTGCTCAACTTTCTAATAGCATTTTCCTTTTTTTCTCCTAATGCGTCACAGAGGATCCGCCAAATTCACAAATTATTCATAAGTCGAAACCAATGTAAATTTTCAGTTGTCCCACTGTCCTCTATGAGAATGGGGACTTTCTCTTTTCTCAATTTATTTCCATAAAATAATGGAATCTCTGTATATGAGACAGGAGACGGGTCTAACCTTGGCAGCTGAGAAAAAAGGTTAGTGGGCGGTGAAAGCGCTTTTATGTATGACAGTTTTGTCATTTACTTTCTATTTTCCGTACAATCCCTATCCATGCACTAATATCCGCCTTTTAGTGTGAACTTTTAGCTAATGGCTCTTTAGCGAAAATCCCCCGGGTATTGATTTGACTCTACTTTTCCTCGTTAAATGCTTCTCGTTATAGCTCTATCATTAGCTAAGCTTGTTATGCTGTAACCTTTAAAATATTTTTTTACCTTTCTTTATATTAAAAAGAAAATTTTTTACTGGACAAAGGTATTCGGATATACATTACATAAGAGCATGTATGTGGTCATACTGTGCACTCTACCGTTAATTTTTAGGGGTGGATCAAAAGCGGATGTTAGATAACTTCAGGATGAAGTTTTTAGAGATGCTTATAAACCGGCATTATTAGTATGAAAGAAAATTACGAACTTCTCAGCTTGTAAGCAGATTCATTAGGGTACTTTTCGCGAATCTTTTGGGGACGGTGATGAGCACATGCTGTCGCATAATAAAATGCAGTTGTACCGCAACTTAGCGCAGTCCCAAAAGGACAATTTTTACGTGATATTGTAGTTAAAAGTAAAAAAAAACATATTGAAGGAAAATGATTATGACGGGAGATTAGTTTAGAGTTTTAATAGTAAATTTACTTTTTTAAAGAGTCTCTCAAGGTTCCTCTCATTTTTCCAGAACATTTTTATTTTCTTACAAGAGAGATCCTTTTCTTATTGTTAGTGGAATGGCAGTCAGTTGTCAGTCGGAATCTGAATTAGCAGCCTTCAGTTTTTATATGCTTTAGTGCTTAGTGAGGCTTTGCACGGAAGAATTTGGAGAATTTTTGGAGAGTATCAAATCTTAATCTGAGAGGATGGAAGGGAACCTACCTTGATTTTTTTATTCAGTAGAAATAAACGTAGGTATTTCAGGTGGGTCGATGAAGCAGTTTCTATATTTTCGGTGTGTACTTGCGTGGATCTATACTGCCACTTTTCCAGCAGAGAGAAAATGTTGAAGTTGGAGGTGATTGCTAAATGGAGGGAATGTTCTCTCTAAGGATGTAGCAACAGCCATATAATAATGCAGAATTTCTTTCCCACGCCGAGAGCATAAAATGATTTTTCCCTGTTAAACAAATAGGCGAGTGATGTCATTCTCAGAATTGGAAAAAATACTCCGAATTTTCTCCATATCAGCTCCATTCCATTCCAGACCAGAGACAGCAAATTAATTCTATTTTGACAGGCGCAGGCTGCACGAAAGCGAAACAATATTTGACGGGCACGGGCATTTTAAAAAATATTTAATTTTGTTATTTACTACCTATTACCTATTCGAGTTTTCAAGCAATTTCATGCAATTTAGGCAACAAAAATTAGTGTCCCAATTCTATAGAAAAGTGATACATCAATACTCACGCCAAAAAAGAAGGCTATGTTCACGGGACGTCTCCTTTACGTAAACTTCCCTGCCTTTTACATTTTCTCGATTAAATAGGGAACAAAAAGGCGAAAATGTGGGAATCGATTTGGCTAGGTATTGGTTTCGCATTGTGGCAAAAAAGATATGTTTTATCAAACTCTTCTGGACTAAAAGTGACTGTTGTAGCTGTCACAAGGTCTTCTTGCGTCATTCAATACGTACATGCCGGGGAGTATTACATTACGCTCTGGAAAACTCGATAATATTGGTGGTTCGTTGTCGTTGGAGGACACGTAAATATGGTCATAGACCGAACATCGATGAACCACACACGGCATATAAAAGCTTACAAGAGGAAAGATGGAGATGGAGAGCAATAAAGTAAAAGTAAAGCTGTACTTTCACATATATAATTCTATCCAACAATACTTCCGTTCTCAGTAATTGACTAAAATAGCGTAATAAACTTACAGCGAAAGCGTTCTTACAGGTAAGTAGGAAGCAGTGTTGCCGTTGCCGGTGTGGATCAGTCTGTGGACGGATGCATTTTGCCATTTGCTGTAATATAAAAAATAAAAGCAAGCTTTAACCACAGCCAGCTAGGCCGGTATCCGTCCATACCAATTCCAGCTTTTAATATTAGTCAAAGCAAACTTTGGATGGAAATCCTTTGAGTAATTAGTTGGTTTTTGGTAATACATCAGTTAGCACTTTCTTGCAGTTTGTAAATTCCTTTTCATGTAAGAGAACATCTAAATGGTGTTATGAAGATGGTGTATTTTTGTATGGGCAGGCTCCCCTTAAAAACTCCATTCAATTCACTTTCAGTTGTAGAATACAACCGGATTCGCTACCGGGTTGGTTCCTTCTGGAAGCTAGGCTGTCTGGAGTACTACAGGCTATACTTAAGTTTAGCCATGAGAATAATCGCTTTATGCAAACTTTCTCTTTTTCCTGTGAGTTTCCAATATTTACCTTATCCGCTCGCCTTTTCTCATGGAAATGTACTGGATATATTGAACTGGTTTATCTCGCTCGATTCGTCAACAACTGTATAGGCAGTACACAAAACTACTTCACAAAACTAAACCGAAAGAGTAGTCGCTGGAGAAAGTAGCGCTTTTGAATGGAATAAACCTCACCCTGCAACAACACGTGCCCAGTTAAAATCCTTTAAAAATGCCTAATTTGAAACACGTTTCATTTAACCAAAACAAAATCTCTGAAAATTCTAAAAATGCGACAAATTCAAGTTGGTTTATTGGTTCACCATTTTCTAAGATTACCTTGCACGACTACATAGTAGACATAGACTAACCAAAATCATTTTTTCCCGCAATTTCATAAAGTAGCTTCCATTTCGCCTACCCAGAAACTATTTACCCGCAAACTTTTTTTTCCGATATGCTTTTCGTTTATGCGACCCGCACCCGAAGCAACTTTTGAAGAAGCTGTCTTTTCCACTCGCCCTTACGGTAACAGCCTTCCCGTAGAAAATTGAATTATGCTGGGAGGATGGAGCTCGTTAATGTTATTTGTTTGCTTTGGCCTTCCAAAAGGCAACTTTCTCTTCTGTTGCATTCATGTACTGAACTCATGCAACTGCACAATTATGCTCCCTTATTGAAATAAATGCATTAAGGCAAAAGTCTCGTACTTCTTTGGATTCTCTCCAACTACCAGTAAAATTATATTTTAGTGGGGAGAGAGTAAATAATGGCAAACTTTTCCACTCTATTTGCCATGTTCAGTTCGGTTTGATTGGCAGGTGGTTCTTTCCTTTGCTAGTTTCGCATGCTAGCTGGGAGGTGCTTCGCTTACTCATGCCAACTCTAAATGTTGCACAAAGCAATTACTATATTGAAAATTGTAATACGAATTGTATCGAAATGGAAGGTTAATAGAACATTCGCGAACTCGTATATTGCTCGTTTCTTTATGTTCCGTATCCGTCAGCTTTGATCGATAAAATGCAACAAAGTATCCATATCCGTTATTATGGGAAGTTCTGTAATCTGCTTTCATCTTGCTTTCTAATTTGCAGAAAGGGAAATCGCCCCTGATACACTGCTCCCCCTATCGTTCTCTCGTTGAATAATGAGTTAAGGAAAGTTACTAGTCACTTTAGTAAGCTTAAACAAAGTGGTCATGTGGCGTGGCTAAATGGCCGGTGTTAATACACGTGGTAAGGAGCTTCATATATCAACCCGAACTCATTACTCGACATAAAACCAAATTTAATGGAGTAGGTGATAATATGAAGTCAATGAATGGTGAAATTTTTCAATATTCAGCATAACTTCAAATAAGTAAATGTTGATAGCGATAAGAAGAGTGACAGGACTTATAAATTGCGTTGGCTGATCTGCGAGAGAACACATTAATAAATCAAGTTTTTATCATTATCAAGTGTCGTGGTTCAATTGTAAAAAATGTTGATAGTGGCGATAAGAAGAGTGACAGGACTTATAAATTGCGTTGGCTGATCTGCGAGAGAACACATTAATAAATCAAGTTTTTATCATTATCAAGTGTCGTGGTTCAATTGGTCAGGCAAGATAGCCATTCCTGTAACAAGTCATTTGCTAAATGTGCTTTCAAGGTTTGGAATGAGACTAACACGTATTTTTATGCGTAGACAGTGGAAGATGTTAATTTTACAGCAGTAAGAGTACAGCTGGATTTTTCATCGTTTTATTAAGTGCTTTGCACGATTAGCTCAAGTGAAGCACGCGGACGCTCTCAACTTCTTATTACCATATAAAGCGTTAGCTTGAAGGTCTTGGAGAGGTGTATAGAATCTGACTGCGACCGCGACCTAGATCAAATAAAATAATTTCCTAGAATTTTGTCTTACTGGATTTAATCCAGCTTGAAAATGGAGCTAAGAAATAAGTTTCAGGTGCTTGCACTTCCCTTTCTACTGCAGTGCCTTTCAGTATTTTCTCCAGTGTCTAGTAAAAGGATTCTAATTTTTCATGGGATGTCCAGCTACAGTCATCGCGTTCAGACGATGCCTATTGTCGAAGCGCTGACCAAATTGGGACACGAAGTGAGCTGTATTTCTCCAGTTCCCTGGAAGAAAAATCAACCTAATGACTGTGTTGTGGATCTCGTCCCGAAGAAAATGGAAAAAGAAGTAAACGTATTTCTAAACGCGGAGTTTGACATAACAAATCGCGTTGAAAATACAGTTCAGCCGATGCACGCCGTTCTTTATGACTTTGCGCTGAATGTTTGCAATGCTCTTCTATCTTCCCCGGAGTTCAAGGAGTGGATTGCAAACAATAGGAATAAATTTGATTTGTTTTTAATTGACAACTGCTATCCAGAGTGTGGCATTGGATTGGCAAATCACTTAGGAGCTAAGTATATTGTCTTTAACAGTGTCTCCTCATTTGGATATGAGTACGACGCGTACGGCTTCCTGCCACAGAGCTCTGCAATTCCTGAAATGGATGTCAGGCCCCCAAATGTTCCGATGACGTTTTTCGAGCGACTCTGGAATACACTTGCGTCTCTGATTTGGCGCTACAAGCACGTCAATTATGTAGCGGATTTGGATGCCATGTTGAGAAAAGGTCTTAACAATCCGAAGTTACCATATCTTGGAGACGTTGTAAGAAACGTGAGCTTAGTATTTAACACTGGAGACGTAATTACTGACTACCCCAGGTCACTTCCCCCACTTTACGTAAATGTAGTCTGCACACATTGCCGAGATTCTAAGGACCCTCTTCCGAAGGTGAGTAACCTCCTCTCGACAGATATTACATTTTCAGGATGCTAATAAGTTTTAGACTTGCTTTTATGCAATCTTTGCATTTTACTTGTAGGAAATTGCAGCTTTTCTCAACTCTACAAAGCCAGGAGGAAAAAATGACGGATTTGTCTACATCAGTTTAGGCTCCGTCGTAATTCCATCCAGACTACCGGAAGCTATTAAGAAAGTTTTCTTTGATACCATAAAATCTTTTCCCAGTGTCAAATTTTTGTGGAGATGGAATGATGGAGAATTCCCCGACCCAAAGGATATCCCAGAAAATTTGTATGTTTCTGAGTGGTTTCCGCAGGTAGACATCTTGGGTAAGCCTTATTAACTCATTGTACTCTAATTATGGATTAGAGAAAGTTGGAGCAGGCGCTTCACAAATTTTGTTATCTTAAATACTAAGTGTTATCACTGTCAATGAGCAGGCCACCCAGATATAAGAGGTTTTGTGTCGCAGAACGGACGGCCAAGCACGATGGAAGCGATTTACCTTGGTAAGCATCAATTACAATCATTGTAATAGATTATGCTTTATAATTATTATAAAGCATAATCTAAACTATGATTAATTCCATAAATGGAATAAACTTTAAATGAGAAATCAATTTTTATATTTTAATCACAATCAATTTAACCTTCTTCACTCTCTGTCGCAATAGGCGTTCCCATGATAGGGTTTCCTGTCCTGGTAAGCAATAAAGCAAAAAATAAAAATGTCTGAATTTTTGGGACTTATAATAGGTAACTTTTTGTCTTTCTTAATAGGGTGATCAAGATCACAATGCGAATAGACTGAACGAAGTAGGTGCAAGCATCCGACTGGAAATTACAACGGTTACGTTCCAGGAATTGAGAGATGCTGTACACAAAGTCGTATACGACCCAAGGTAAGGCCTAACCGTTTACCAACTCAGACTCTATTTAACCGGTTAAACTTTACCTACAAGTTGATACAAATTTGAAATTTTTCGTAGTGTAAAAAATCGGCTTAAAAGATTCCAGTCAATATTCAGAGATCATCCCATGCCTCCAGTGGAGACTGCAGTTTGGTGGATAGAGTACGTCCTGAGGAATGAAGACACATCTCATTTGCGTCCTGCTGGAAATGAACAGTATTGGTTTGTAAGACGTCAAGCTGATGTGTGGGCATTTTTATCTATAGCAGTATTTATAACCAGTGCAAGCTTTGTGTACATAATCCAAAAGCTGCTAATTGTCTTCTACGTTAAACCCAGTCCAAGAAAGGAAAAGAGATCATAAGTGGCACTGATACGAGAAATTTGTACAAACAATTCTAAAATAAGCAAATAAAATAATTTTCCTCTGAGAAAATTTCCTGATCAGTTTTACTTTGTTTTGCACGGTATCTTTTTATCAGTCATTCAGAAAAACGTTCCCAAATTAGGTGGGGAAGCCCGTTTTTGAAGAAAATCAATGAGATAATGCATAATCTTCAATCTTCGGAGCCGGATTAAAACTTGAATCATGATCAAAATGTAGGAATAAAAGTCTTTGAAGGCATTAAATCTTTTTAAACTTCAAATAGTTACTGCTGATACTTGAATACAATATAATCTAACTCGTTAGGATGAAATTGTCTGTTGGTGAGAAAAAAATGTTAGCGAACAAACACATCCTTAAGCATTCAACGAACCCTCAGAATTTGCATTCAAATATCGGCATCAAAAGTTAATTAAAAATTGCCCCGTCGCTCTCAAGTGGCATGTACGGTTATTGCACCTCTACTTTAATTCTTTGATATTATATAAATATATTCTACCCACTCTTGAATATTCCGAGATCATACTTGAGTTAGTGAATGAAAATGAAGCTAAAAAAGTATTCATTGTTCCATTCAACAAATATCAAAGTACAGCATTTAGCCATTTACAGTACTGAGGATAAGTTAAAGATAAGAAAAAGGTTTAGGTAAAGTTGTTGTTTGCTTAATCAACATGAGATAATCATTATCATTCATAACTATACACACTAAAATAATTAGTGTATCACATACTACCACGAACCCAACTTCTGGGTATGGCCTGATAGTTACATAAAAGACACACAATTTTGCTCCTTATCGCCTTCCGTGTAAATGTAAATCTTATCACGTGCAAACCATTCAAAATCACTGACATTTTATTTTTGAGCTGTTCGCCATCCAGGAAATAAATTTAATTTAGTACGACCAGGCCTCAAAGAAGCTCGCACTGCATTTAGCGCTCCGCATCCTGCGCAAATTTCAAAAATGGAAAGGCAAAAATTTAGCCTTTTGAAGCTCCCACTTTTTTTACTACTGTGCCTGTCAATTGTCGGTCAAGTGTCCGCCAAAAGAATTTTAGTTTATCATGGAATGGCCAGCTACTAGTCACCGGGTCCAAACATGGCCGTTAGTTACAGCCCTGACGAAACTGGGGCATGAAGTGAGCTGCATATCTCCAGTTCCCTCAAAGGGACCTAATGACTGCGCTGTGGATATTGTGCCGAAGAAAATGAAAGACACGGTTGACAAATTTATTAATGCAGAGTTTGATGTCACAAATCGCCTGGAAAATTCAATTCAACCTATGCACACTCTTCTCTTCGACATGGCGCTGGCTGTTTGTGAGTCTGCGCTCTCATCTCCGGAAATCAAGGACTTTCTAGAAAGCAACAAAAACAAAAAATTCGACCTCTTCATAATCGATAATTGCTTTGCAGAGTGTGGTGTCGGATTAGCAAGGCATCTTGGAGCCAAATATATTATTTTTAACACTGTGGTACCGCTGGGATATGAGTACGAGGCTTACGGCTATCTACCTCAAAGCTCCACTATTCCGGAACTTGAAGCGAATCCATCAAAAACCCCAATGGGATTTTATGATAGAGTTTCCAACACGCTTATTTCCCTTGTTTGGAGGTTTAAACACTATCGTCATGTTGTGGACATGGACAATTTGTTGATGAAATATCTAAAAAATCCTAAACTGCCGGCTATGGAAGATTTAATGCGGAATGTGAGTCTTGTCTTTCATACCAGTGACGTGTTCACTGATTATACTCGGACTCTTCCACCACTCTACGTAAACGTGGCAGGAACACACTGTAGAGAAACCGATGCCAAGCTTCCAAAGGTAAGTATTACATGTGAAGAATTCCGATAAATTTTGCAGAATCGCTTTTGCGAATTCCGATAAATTTAGTTGCTTGTTGCCCCTTGTTTTGATAATTTAAAACTTGACGCTTCTTCTATTTGTGGCAGGAAATTGATGTTTTCATTAATTCTACAAAACCCGGAGAGAAAAATGACGGATTCGTCTACATCAGTTTAGGATCAGTAGTGGTTCCTTCGAAGCTGCCTCCCAAAATCAGAAACGTCTTCTTTGACACTGTGAAGTCCTTCCCTAACGTTAAATTCTTGTGGAGATGGAATGGCGAGTTTCCAGACCCAAAAGATGTTCCGAAGAATTTACTAATCAAAGAATGGTTTCCACAGATTGATCTGCTGAGTAAGCGTTTCACTTGCGTTTCTAATCTATCAAATTTATATTAAAATGCTAATCTTTCTAATCAAACAGGTCATCCAAGTATTCGAGGGTTTGTAACCCAACACGGTCGCCCCAGCACCCTTGAGGCTTTGAACCTAGGTAAGAAATGATGATTAAATAAGGTCATAAAAATGTAATAGATTTTAACTTAAAACTAACTTCTTTATTTTCCGAATTGCTATCATCTATCTTATCATTCAACTGCATACACTAGGAGTTCCCATGATAGGCTTTCCTGTCCTGGTAAACAATCAAGCAAAACATTAATTGTTTCTGAATTTTCGGGACCAATTCTGATGCTAACTTCTTGTCTTTCTTATTAGGGCGATCAAGACTTAAATGCGAACAGAATGCAGGAAGTAGGTGCTACCATTCGGTTGGAAATTACAACGGTAACATTCGAGGAGTTGAAAGATGCTGTGCACAGAGTCGTATATGATCCAAGGTAAAGTTATGGTGCTGAAGACAGCAAAAGATTGAAGTTAAATTTAAACAAAGTAACCTGCTTTGAAGAAACTTTAATTTAATTTCTTCAGAGTGAAAAGTCGGATGAAGCAACTCCAGTCAATGTTCAGGGATCGTCCCATGCCTCCAGTAGAGACTGCAGTTTGGTGGATAGAGTACGTCCTGAGAAATGAAGACACATCCCATTTGCGTGCCACCGGAAATGAACAGTACTGGTTTGTAAGACGCCAGGTTGATGTATGGGCATTTTTTATTGATTGCAGCCTTTGTAACCTGTGCAGGATCTGTGTACATAATCCAAAAGCTGCTAATTGTCTTCTACGTTAAACCAAGCCCAAAAAGGAAGGCAAAAAAGTCATAAACGATTCATGCTCATATTCGAACTTGTACAAATTAATAAACTATTGGTCATTTGCAATATTTCACTTTGTTTCTAACGTCTCTTATTTTGTTCCTCTCGAAAGCATACCAAAAGCGGAGAGAGAAGTTCAAGTGGAAAAATTTAATCTTTGTTTGAGGGAACAAAAAGCTCTTGTTTAGAACTCGATTTATACTAACTCAAAATGATAAACACGTCAGTTCATTTGAAGTAATATGATCAGACACATTACAAACCAATACAATATACAATTTACAATGCAGTACCTAATAGAAAAATACGAGTAATATTAATGTTAACAATAATGCAATCAATGTCCTGAATTTAAGAGGATCTTTATCGCCATCCTCAATATGAGTGTTATCGCTCACATGCTTTTTTTAAATTCATTTACGCTAAACAGTTTATGAATCGCTAGATCATTCAGTAAGTGTGACTACGACCAGACCGCAACAACGAAGTCTGAGTAGTCTGCATCACTAGGTATTCAGTATTTCCAGTAAAAATGAAAAAGAGAACAATATTTGCCGGTTTGGGGCTACCCATTTTGCTATTGTTTCTTTCAACCGTTGGGCAGGCTTCCACGAAGAGAATCGTAGTTTATCATGGCTGGGCTGGCTATAGCCATCGCGTTCAAACTTGGCCGTTAGTTACCGCGCTGGCAAAACAGGGACACGAAGTAATCTGCATATCTCCTATACCACCGAAAGGGCCTAATGATTGCGCTGTGGATATCGTTCCGAAACAACTAGTCGAAACAATGGGAGGGTTCGTTAGTGCAGAGTTCGATATTTCAAATCGCTTTGACAATACTATGCAACCCATGCACACTTTCCTTTTCGGAATGGTTGTGACAGTTTGCGAGTCTATGCTCTCATCTCCGGAAATCAAGGACTTTCNGTCGAAACAATGGGAGGGTTCGTTAGTGCAGAGTTCGATATTTCGAATCGCTTTGACAATACTATGCAACCCATGCACACTTTCCTTTTCGGAATGGTTGTGACAGTTTGCGAGTCTATGCTCTCATCTCCGGAAATCAAGGACTTTCTAGAGAGCAACAAAAATAATAAATTCGACCTCTTCATAATCGACAGCGGCTACCCAGAGTGTGGTATTGGAATGGCAGAGCATCTTGGAGCCAAATATATAATTTTCAACACTATTGTACCGCTGGCATATGACTATGAAGGATACGGCTATCTACCTCAAAGCTCTGCTATTCCGGAAATGGAAGTGAATCCTTCGAAAACGCCAATGGGATTTTATGATAGAGTATACAACACGCTTATTTCTCTTGTTTGGAGGTACAAGCAATATCTCTACACTTATGAAATTGACGGTCTTCTGAGGAAGCATCTTAATGACCCAAAACTGCCAGCCGTGAGGGATTTACTGCGCAATGTGAGTCTTGTCTTTGATACTGGTGATGTAGTCACTGATTATGTGCGGTCTCTTCCTCCACTCTACGTAAACGTGGCAGGGACGCACTGCAGAGAGCCCAAGGGTACACTTCCAAAGGTAGATAAATGCATTCCTACTAATTGATGACGCGATTAATTACTTCTAAAATTATTATTGAAAATGATATTATTTTACAATGTTAAAATGGAACTCGTGTTTAAACTGCTTACGCAGGAAATTGAAGCTTTCATCAATTCTACAAAACCCGGAGAGAAAAATGACGGATTTGTCTACATCAGTTTAGGGTCGTTAGTTATTCCGTCTAAGCTGCCTCCCAAAATTAAGAGTGTCTTCTTTGATGCCATCAAGTCCTTTCCTAATGTTAAATTCTTATGGAAATGGAATGGCGAGTTACCAAATCCAGAAGACGTCCCTAAGAATCTCCTCATTGCGGAGTGGTTTCCACAGATTGAAGTGTTGGGTAACTTACGTACTAGTTCTTCTTGGTGTTCCCTCAAAGTGTTTTTAAGCATGTCTACCTACCATTCTAATTTTTGTTTTAAATCAAACAGGTCATCCAAATATTCGTGGTTTTGTAACTCAAAATGGAAGACCAAGCACATTGGAAGCGGTTTATCTGGGTAGGCTTTTTTTATTTTTATTTTTTTAATTTTTTTAATTTTAATTTTTATTTTTTAAAATTTTTAAAAGACTTTTGTAAATGGAAATTAACTTCATTTTTACCAATTTTAAAAACCATTAATTATCAACTCTCTTCATTTCTCTGCTTAAACAGGAGTTCCCATGATAGGATTTCCTGTTCTGGTAAGTAATAAAGCAAAAATCAATTATTGTTTCTGAGTTTTTCGGGACTGGAAGTACTAAACGCCTCGTCTTTCTTACTAGGGTGATCAAGACTTAAATGCAAATAGAATGCAGGAGCTAGGCGGTGGCATTCTTTTGGAAATTACAACGGTGACGTTTAAGGAACTGAGAGATGCAGTGGACAAAGTCGTATATGATCCAAGGTAAAATTATGGTGCTGAAATTTAAAAAAGCTTTAAGCTTAATTTTTACTAACAAAAAATAGGTTTGGCTTTACTATACATAAATATTAATTGCATTTTTTCAGTGTGAAAAGTCGGATGAAGCGACTTCAGTCAATATTCAGGGATCGTCCTATGCCTCCTGTGGAGACTGCAGTTTGGTGGATAGAGTACGTCTTGAGGAATGAAGACACGTCTCATTTACGTCCCGCTGGGAATGATCAGTACTGGTTTGTGAGGCGCCAGGTTGATGTATGGGCATTTTTATCAATAGGAGCGTTTTTAGTCATTTTCAGCATTCTGATTGTTGTTTTAAAGTTAGGGAAAATGATTTCTGCAAAGTCGAAGTCCACTCCAAAGAAAAAGAGGGCTTGAATTTTAGATTTATAGTTTTGCGAGAAGAATTATTGTCAATTTCTTGCCCGAAAATGTTATGCCTTAAGAAAACATGAAATATTCTATAAGTGAATAAATATTTTGAAAATAGTATTGCCAAAAAGAATATTCCCAAGCTGATTTTCATGTGTAATTTGCAAAATTGAAGATAAAAATTCTCACGGGAAATCAGGAAGATATGACATCATATTTCTGTCATTATTGAAAATTACGCTTCAGAAATCGCAAATGAATAGAAAAACTAGAATTTAGCCGAGTTTTTATCTAACATGCATGCGAAACATGTTCTAGGATTAGCAAAACCTGTCCTTGTACGCCTACTCATTATAGCAGTTACATACAGAGTCCTAAAAACTTTTCAGAAGATTTTCTTTAAAAGGCTACCATATTGCCAACAAAGACTGGACTAGGTTATGATTAATTACGAGACTGCAGAAAATGTTTGCGGTTGTGGTAGGCTCAAGGTCACCCCACAGTCGTAACTCACTCCGAGACGTTATAATGCATTTAGAACATCAACCGCTAATTCGAACATTGTAATTAATCACATCATACGATCATCCTGTCTGGTTTATGAACCAATTTCTGGTTAATATACCTATTGAACTGGTCTAGCCTTAAATTAAAAAATCATTTCACGTTTACAATGCAGAATTTAAAGCAAAAAGCTGAAGATGTCGTAATTCATATCCATATAGATAGGTACACATTTACTATGTGCAATTTTATATACCTACATAGATATGTGCTAATTCATTTTTAAGGATTGTTTTATTTGCATCACAGAATTTGAAGTATTATTACTCGCTGGTTAATTAAATACACTAAATCCTTCAGCTTCAGCCCCAGTTAAAACTTGCAAGAAAGATAAGAAAGAACCAAGAACTACAAGATAAAACTACCAAGAAAGGTAGCAGAAGCAAAATGCAGCCATTTAGATTCCAGAAAGATTGCGCAACCACCCATTCCATCTCATGCATACTCAATTAAAGAATTTCATTGTCATTGTCACTAGCCTTAAAGATATTCTCAGGTACAATATAACTAGCAAGCGCCATATGAAAACGGACTACAGTCACAGACTGACATAGGTACTTACTAATCGTAAGATTTGGATTTTAGAGAAGCCTCTTTAGTATTCAATATTACATGACTTGCATAAAGAATATAAGCTAAACCTAAAACATCAGTTACTAACTTTAGTTTGAAAAGAACATTTTTATTTTGCAACTTACCACCCGAGCTAGTTCCAGTATGTAAAATTCTTTCTTTTCCACCTTTTTTCGTTTTTTCTCCGCTTTTTAGTCGCTCATACAGATATTCTCTAATCTATAATTGTTTTTATACCATCACTTCTTTTTTAAAAAAGCTTCTCTGATTGTGATTACAAATTCAGCGTGAGCTATCACATCTTTTATGGGAACTTTGACAGTAATGTAAATGATATAATGGGAGGTTGGTAAAATGTTGCTGGACAGCGAGTGTGTAACTTATGCCGAAATTAAGCAACCTTGTACAGCCTATGATATGTGGAGGACAGTAGTCATGTCGAGTGGAGTATGATTGTAAATAGGTGTGCAGTTTCATTTTCAAGGCCACTCATGAAAAAAAAAACGAGATTCTCATACGATTGTCATTTTTTTATCTTGTCTTGGCCAAAAAAATGCGGATATTTTTTTCATTTCCATTTTTGAAAGAAAAATTAAGCATGATTTTAGGTATTTCTCGCATGTTAAGTAAAGTATAGCAGCACGTCAGCATGAAGACGTACCTTACAACCGCCCCATTGAGAATAACTTGATAGTTATGCGCACGTTCGCAGTCGCAATGACAGCAGCAGCACACAACGTAACTCATCCGCATTTTGTGTCCCACGTAAAGCATCGTATTATTGGTATGCTACAATTTATTATCCAGAAAAATTTATTTGTCATTAGGGTACAGTACACTGATGATAATGATCTGTATTAAAATAATGTGGATACTTTTTTCAAAAAATTACTTTACCATAACCTGTTTCCCATTTTCCATTTGCAATTCGTCTAAGCCGCGATTGGAAAATAGGTGACATCATGAAGGCAAGCCACTTCCAGTTTTAATGCATTTTTGCAAAACTGAAGAGCATCTCAAGAGCATAACTGCGACAGGATGCTTCGCACGGCAACCCACGCTTAACAGTTGTGCTGTGGACGCTTCCCAAGACGGTCTCTTTCTCCGTCTCGCTAAGCAGTAGTCAATTAGCAAATTTGTAGTACACTTTATGCGAATTTTAATAACTTATTGTAGGTAATTTAGCATTCATTAGCGTCTCTGTAAAGTTCCACTGATTTTTAAGTAATGTCCTCTATGAGAACTTTCCAATTGGTCGCTACTCTGGTAGCGATCAATTTTTTGGCGAGTGGGGCAAACGGAGAAAATATTTTGTTTTTTCACCCTGTATCGACCTACAGCCATAGGATAAGCGTTTGGCCACTAATTGAGAAATTAGTTGCAAAAGGGCACCATGTTACATTTATCAGTCCGTATCCGAGCAAGACACCATTGCCAAATGTGACAGACATTGTGCCGGAACCGATGTCAAGCTTTGTGCTCAAGTACATTCACAGTGACTTGGATATCAGTAAGAGAGTGGACGGAACTATGGCGCTTCTTCAGGACAATGCCCCAATGGCTGGAGGACTCACATGTGAGATGCTCTTCCAAAGTGAAGACGTTCAGGAATGGTTATCGAGGGATCCCCACTATGATCTCGTTGTCGTAGACTGGTTTGTTTCCGAGTGCGGTCTGGGATTGGCATACAAGTTTAAGGCGAAGACTATGTTTTATGCAGCTGCAGTAATGATTCCGGGTTTTTACGAGCTTTTCGGAATTGTGCCGGACACAGCCTCCGTACCTGAATTTGACCATCACTTTGGAACGAAAATGACATTTTGGCAGAGGATGATCAACACATTGCAGCCGCTTGTTTGGAGATACAAAATGTCAGGATACTATGATAAGGTGACCGAAATTCTAAGAGAAAAGCTAAACGTGACGGATATGCCGCATGTGAAAACCCTTGCTAAAAATGCTTCGCTAGTGATGTGGAGCGAGGAAGTTCTGGATGGGTACCCGATGCCTCTAACACCAAACTTTGTCAGAGTTGCAGGAATGCATTGCAAGGACAAGGTTAACCCACTTCCAAAGGTACTAAAATAAAGTTACAAAAGTCACTTTCTCGCAAATTTGTTGCGTGACTATCTATAACATGGACATAGACGCAGCTTAAAATAATGAACTAAACCTATGCCCTTGTCTGGAATAGGCCTTATCAGAATTTGTGTCCAGAAGCTCTGATGGTTTCATTTACATAAGTCTTGGAAGTGGCGTCAATCCGAATAACCTACCACAGCATTTCCAGGACATGTTCTTCAACACGATCAAACGCTTCCCCAATATCCAGTTTGTATGGAAATGGGGTGGAAGCACGCGATCTGATGCTATTCAAAATCTCCACATAGGAGACTGGTTCCCACAGCAAGATATTCTAGGTATGCATTCTTTTATCTTTATCAATCACATTCACCCACACTTATCAATTAAACAGTACAATACTCATAATAATAATGATAAATAGAAGTATAAGCAACTCGGTCAGGGCAGTTACTAATTTCAAACTCATTTTTAAATATTTTTACAATTTGTAGGACATCCAAAGTTACTAGCTTTCATAACTCAAGCAGGAAAGCCCAGTATACAGGTAAGACACAGAGCACAATGACGAGGAGATATTAAGTACAATATGTTGTATGCTCATTACTACTAATGAGTATACTACTTGGTATTACTGATATTTATTTATTTCATTCTATTCTGTACAGGAAAGTATATGCCACGGTGCCCCCGTTCTAGCAATGCCCGTTATGTGTGATCAAGATGCGAATGCCGATCGAATCCAAGAGTTAGGGGCAGCCATTATTCTAGACTTCGCAACACTCTCAGAAGATACGTTCCAGAATGCAATTCAAGAAATGATCTCTAACAAAAAGTACGATTTTCACATTACATAAACTTCTTATTGCTTGTTGCATGTCAATTAAAGTCATTCTCAGTCATATTAAATTCATTATTAAACTGTTTCACACAGATATAAAACTGCAATGATGAACTTGTCTAAAAAGTTCCATGACAGACCAATGAAGCCAGCGGACACTGCTTTATGGTGGACAGAGTATGTGCTTCGAAATGATGACGTATCTCATCTCAAATCTCTCTCAATTGAAACATCTTGGTATGTCAGGCGACAGTTGGATGTATGGGCATTCATCTTCCTAGTAGTGGGTGTGAGTATCACAACTGTAGCATACGCAGCCTACATAATATTTGGCATTTATACTGCCATGAAAAAGGAAAAGAAAGAGTAAAAAGTCACAAAAATGCACTGTCGAATTATCCTTTTTAGATTTAGAACAATTTATTTGAAAAGGTAATAGCAACAAAAATTTTTATTCTTCTTAGTATTTTATAAATTAACTCAAACACCGTATATCAATATCACACGCTATCTAACTTTATGGAATACTATCTTCGTTGACCTAGGATCTTCTGTAGGGAGGTTGTCATTCGTCTTCGTCTGGTTGTTGGGTGAAGCAGCATTTTGTTCAGCATTTGCATTGCTACTTTTGCTTTGATTAGAAATAGCCCTCGATAACCCACTTCTCAGGGGACCAATAATTTCCAAGTCTTCCTTCTGGTCCTTTTCTTTCGAATTAGTTTCTTTGCTGTCCTTACTTTTCACAAACTTAATGAGTTTATTCGGTTCGGGTATTTCAATAGCATGCATTATACGGAAGGACAGGGTTATTGTTTCGTCCTTAATTAAAGGGTCCTTTGTAATCTAAAATACGTAATTTCATATTATTATGAGAAATAATTGAATAATGTGTGATAATAAAAGATAAAGTAAATGTCGCATGTTGTCTCTGTACTTGATGTGCCCAATCCGATTGCATCACTCCCTCCATCAACAGCAAACTTCCAGGAAATAAAGGCATGCGAATATAGTTGAATTCTGGACCTTTCCTTTTTAATTCTAATATGCGAAGATCACCTGTAAATTTTACCATTCTTAAATTAGTAGGGTCTCAAAGTTAAAAGCTTTTGCATTGTGCTATATTGGGCACAGTATATATTCTATTCTCCTTGATTGGACAGAATCCTCTTATATTGTTCTTAAAAACGCATACCTAAAGTTACAATCGCAACAGGAGGATTGCTTCCATATGCTGGAAGATTATCAGAATGCCAGGAGTACCAGTCATGGCCATGTCGATATAAATCCAAGGAGCAAGCATTAAATTCATGGTTTACCATTTGGTTGATTCTGCGCATAAAAAGTTAAACATTTTCGCATTTTCAAAATGACATTTCACTCTGAATGAGCAGATGCATGATTGTCTAAAAATCCAACCTATGTAACTGAT
This sequence comes from Acrocyrtus sp. NNG-2020, assembly GCA_027744115.1. Classification (NCBI taxonomy): domain Eukaryota; kingdom Metazoa; phylum Arthropoda; class Collembola; order Entomobryomorpha; family Entomobryidae; genus Acrocyrtus; species Acrocyrtus sp. NNG-2020. The sequence continues at coordinate 18,778 of JAHZND010001493.1, read as the reverse complement.
CAAGTATTTCAGGAGGCCAGTCTTCACATTTTTGCATTACCATCCCATTATGCGTAAACTCACAAGGTCCTAGCCATGACACTAGACGATGCAGGTAGCGCCAGTGGCCTGCAATTATTTTCTGCTTTTGATGCCATTTTACATGTCTCCTTACGGTACGGAACATTTTCTGTAGCAAAAAATACATTTCGTCTTGTTATCTATGTTATTTATAAACTCGTATTAAAAAGTAAATTCCTCCATGCTAATACATACATCATTTCCTTCCTCTGTCAAAAAATGTGGCCAATATCGAAGTATCGAAAACCCTAAGTTGGACTCGCTTAAGCATAGCTCGCCACCTTCTTTTATAAACCAATCCGGTATATTAACACATGGTGCAGTACTTGGTATCGGAAGAACAGCCATTGCTCGTGGAGGCTAAATGATTCAAACAGTAAAACTATAGCTTAGAACTCTCATTTCACAATTGCCATAAACATTTTATCAATTAATCAGTTGTGACTTGCACTTCGGCAAGGCTGGATTAAGTACCTGTAGCTCCAATTCGCCAGGTTCTGGCGCATCCATCCTCCGTCTTTGCCTAGGTGGTGGCCCAACAGGAACAACAGAATACGATTCTCTCGGCGGAACTATATAAGTTTGATCTTTTGTAGAGTGTTTAATTTTCGCCTGCTTCCGTAGATACTTTAAATCATCTTCGGTATCCTTCATATGTTCTGGGTATCCCTGTTTCTCCAAAGTTTCGTACTCTTTCTGAGCATGGTGCTCGATTATCTTATGGTCCGGGTGTTTCGATCCATAACCGTACGTACTGCTGTCAACAACTAAATCTGCAGGAGGGGGTACTTTCTTGTACGGCAATTCCGGTCCTTCCTTTGCTAAAGCGTCATTTATTGATGTTCCTCTTTCAATTATTTGAGCCTTAATTGGTCCATTAAAGGAAGTAGTTTGATGCTCATCGCCATTTCCCTCAAACTCAATAGGAACCGGATTTTGGTCATTTGACTTTCCTGGTGACTCTGTAGCTTTCGTTATATCTGGAACAGGATATGCTTGCAAATTGTGTACATTCTGAAGTTGTTTATATGCCTCTGATCTAAGAAACGCTACTTCCTTTTCTTCTTCTTCTCGTTTTCTTTGTTCTTCAATTTTAATCTTTAACATTTTTGCCTCCGCCAGACGAAGTTGATCAACGGCATCTCTTACTCTATAAAATAATAAGGACATATTTTATGAGTCGAATTTTCACTGCATCCTAAATGCAGAGCCGATGCATTATAAAAGAAATTAAAAGCTCAAGGAACTTGACCCATGTAAACTAACCGACTGATATCACCATGCTCTTGGAAAAACAACATTTTTCTTCTTAAAAATATTAATTTAGTCTCATCAGTTAAGTCCTTGCTTAGAATGGCCAGTTCCAACGATGCCGCGGCACCTTTACGATCTGATGGATATCTTTCGTAGCAGATATCGAAAACATACGAATAAAGAGCCGCATTTCCTTTATCCTTTCTAATCGCCTTCCTCAATATATTCAGGGCTTTGTCTGGCTTTCCTCTTTCCTAAAGGTCAGCATTTAGCATGTTCACAAAAAGAATTAATATTTGATTCAATTTATGATATGCAAATTTAACATAGGTAAGTAAAATAGGGAATTATTTCAATTTTTCACTAACGAACCTTAAACAAATAACGGGAATACTTATTTGCTAGCAACGAGTATTCAGTGGAAATTTTGGAGGCAGCAAGAAACTTTTCATATAGTTCTTCCAGCATCTTAAAATTTCCAGCTCGTCTTTCTAAATCTAGGAGCTGTAACTTCGCATCCAAAAAGTTAGGAAACCATTGTAATACATGCTGAACTAGCTTTCGGCTTTCATCCAAATTTCCTTGAGTGCCAATACAAAAATCGAATTCATTTATAAAATAGAATTTGCACATATGTATTTATAAATTACACGACACTTGAATCTAGTAATATGATAAGTGAGACTTCATTACAAACTGTCAGAGAAGCAAATATTCCGATCTTAAATCTTTATGAAAGCGCACGTATTAAAATTGGATAATGTCAAATTAATAGCAACACGCAAGTATTTTAAGAATGTACACATACCCAACTCCTCCTCATACGCAGCCCACTGCAGCCGAATTATCGGTTTTTTGGCGCAGTGAATTATGCAGGCTCTTCTATAAATGTCCCTAATCGTTTCTTGCCAGCGAAAACAGGCTTCCGGGAAAGTTGGCACGCTTATCAATGATGTCAGTTCCGCTGAAGAATTACTGTGAATGTTATTGTCAATACTTCCGGACTTGTGTGGCAACTCAATGTTGCCACACAAGTCTGGTCGCTGACTTTTGACGTTCGGAGTCGGAGTGTCTTCAGATAAACCAACCTTCTGATGGATTAATTGCTGACTGAGCTCGTTCACTGCGATCGTCGAAAATTTGTTAAATACAAAATCGTCGTTCTGTTCCAAAAACTCGACTTTATCGATTAGGGAATCCACAATCGCCTTAATGTTGTGCTCCGTTTCTTCAAGAGTAATAATTTTTTCGATGAGTCCATCTAGTACTTCCTTAACATCAGCAATCAACGCTTCTTCCTGTTCAGTTTCTTTTTGAGATACTAATTCCTCGTTGATTTTACTTTTCTGGACATGCACAGACACATTCATGTCTTTTGTATGCTCCTTGTGGTAACTTTCTACGTAGCGAGCATACTTTGCCCAAAATTCTTCGTAGTTTGCACAGGATATCATGCACCTTTCAAACAGAAGAACTATTCGATCATGATTCTTCTCTTGAATCTCAAAATTAAGGTATTCTTCCCAGTTCCTTAGTTGAAATTTGTCTAGAGGTTTAGTATGATAATATGGACGTTTAATCTGCAAAAATAATCAATTTAATTCTAACCTTACCACGCCCAATTCAAATCCAACAACGAGGATTATTGGTAAATGTACACGATGATATGAATAACTTACTTTATCCTCAAACAGCCATCTTTTATTCACTTCGTCTTCACATTTTGCATGAATTGAGGTGAGCAGCTTTAGTATTTTTGACTTGGTAAAATCCATCAGTTTATCTTCAGGCTTTGAAGTTTTTCTCAGCTCACCTACCTCTATTTCAGGTTCAGGTTTATATCGAAATCCGAATTTTTTACATCCCTTTTTTCTCATTGCTTCATATTCTTCGTATTCTAAAAAGTCCCTCGGATGATGATCTCTTATTAGAACTTGAACGCTAAAACAAAAATTTTACAATAAGATGTTGAAAATCAAATGGAAAAGATGTGAGCAAATTCAAGATGCTTTTAATAAATTAATTCATGAATCAAATTGAACTAACTTGTCCCAATGTCGATTATATAGTCGAGTAGGCACTTGAATCAGTCTTTTGTACAAACTGAATGCTTTTTTCAGTCTTTTACTTTGAGATTCCCATTCAATAAAGGCTTCCCACAAAGGATCACTTCGAAATTCCATCCCACAGGTATTTAAAGCACGTTGAAATTCTCTGAAATATTCAAATCAAAAACCATTTAGGCATAAGGTACAATAAATTAAATTCGATACTAACACTAACTAGTAAGTTAGGAATAGTTATGAAAAGGGTGGCATTTTCTTTATTCTTCTAAACAAATTAAAATTGTATATTTCATTTTCAGCACTTACTTTCTGACCAAAATTTCAAAATCAGGTTGATGAGCATTGATTTCCTTAAATAAGTCTAAATAACTTATCCATAAATCAACCGACAGTGGAATAAACTCTAGTCCTTTATCTAAAATTGCTAGTGCTCTAAAAACCCATTAAACAAAGGAGATCCATAAGTCTTCTCCAAAGTTGTCAGATCATGCAAATCTGTATTAAATCAAATAAACTCTTAAAAGGAAATGTAATAAATCGAATTGGAGGTACCTTCCATGATAGTAAGACTTTTTCTCTATCTCTGAATATCTCTTCCAGTATCCAAAACAATAAGGAAACAAAGGCAGGAACGCGCTGTAAACTCCCCGACAAGCTACCAGATTATTCTACAAAAACAATATGCTAGTTAGTAATGTTGATAAATTGTAATTTTTAACGCAGGTAAATAGGTAATGTATTGTTGTGTTTTCTGTTTTCCTATTATAATATACTTACAGTATTTTCTACGTATTGTATTAAATAAATCCATCGATCAAAACTATGAGGATCCTCTTTAACGAATTCCCAAAACTGCTCTAAATTCGTATCAACCGTAATTCCTAAATCTTCAGGCTTTGTAGAAGCTACAACTTCCATAGGTAATGGGTCATATATAGCTTCAGTTTCAGTATTATCCCCAGGTTCTGTCTCTCGTTTTCTTTTATCGGCAGCTGCCTGAGCTGCCGCCCTAGCTCTCTGAGCCAATTTTGCGAGTTGAATGTAATCTTGGTATTCCGAAGAATCTTCAGCGTCAATGTAAGGACCAAATTCTAAACGATGCTGCCCAAGCGGATTGTGCTGCTGAGAGTAGTAGTACAGTCTATCTGCATTATCTTTATAATATTCTGTTATAGACTGTAGAACATCTGCATCTACATCATCATCTTCAACAATTGGCTCAGGTCCATCCTTGGGTAAACTTTTCTCTCCTAAAACTTCGGGTCCTGCTGCTGTTTCTTCTGCCTCACCATTATTCAGCTTTCTCTTTTTGCTTCTCTGGATGCCAAGACTTTCATAAAACTCATCAGCTTCAGGATCTTCTTCCAGTTCTACCTCATTCGTGTCCATAGGTTCATCTCCAGATGTTTCCTTTGATCTGTCATCTACAACATCGCATTTCCTCAATGGTGCTCCAGATCCGCCTCCAATAACTCTAACTAGCTCGGCAACGCTCAACTCATCCGGATTGATATCTTTCTTGGATGACTTATCCGAATCATCCTTCTCCTTTGATGTTGACTTTGTGCTTGAAGCTGCGACATTCTTTTCTGAAGACGTGGACGGCACAGTTGTTGGGAGTTCCTGTTTTACAACTTTCACTTCAGGGTCCGATGTCGACTCCAAAACTTCCGTTACCTCTGGCAGACTATTCGAGTCTTCTTCATCTTCCTTAGTAAGCGTCGACATTGGTATCGCGTAGCCATATGTACCAGTAGCCAGGATAAGCGCAGTTCTGTCAATTTCGCCTCCCACCGTTTTCAACAAGCCACTTTCATCAGTAGGCTGCACAAAGGAGTGCTTCAAATGAACAATACCCTGCTCAGCAAGCAGCGGCTTCTTCTTTCGTCCCATTGTGGACTTTTACTGTTACCTACTTAGGTATTTTAATTTATATATCGCTAGGTTGAGCTCCTTCGTCTAAAATTCACTTCATACTAACTAACTCTTCCCCTAACCTAACGTACCTAGTTGTTAACTATTCCGGTAAAAAATCATTCTGCCGTTTCTTCAGATCGTGCAAATGGTCAATTGAAAAATGTTTTACCACTCCTTAATAAGTGTAAAACATTTTACTAGCCTAAACTATACTTATTTCACCGATTAACTTTAATTACTGCCTATAAATTTAAATGCTTTATCATTAAATCTCAAAATGTCAAATTGAAAAAGTCATGTTTACTAAATCCTATAACATCTGATCTGATCATATCGTACTTTTATGAATGCACTTTCTGATTTTTCTACACACCTTTACCTTTCTCAAATTACAGTTATTGCATTGGCTTGGCACATATTGCGTTCCTATACTTGATACTAACTATGTAAAATGTACTGCAAATGCGTAGCAGCGTGAGGAAGAGGAATAGTAAGAAGAAGAATGAAGAGCACAGCATGTAATACATGTTATACACCCTCTGTCCCTATCCTACCTATGTAGTCGCACCAGAACAGTATCAGTATTGTATTCTCGGTATCACCGTCGAACCGTGTCGTGTGGTGGGTTAGAGTGTAGAGAGGACAGAGGAGAGAGCAAGAGCATAGTCCAACCGCCAAAAGACAGGCAGGCATAAAGAAGCAATAAGGAAAATGCATGGGACGGGATGACGGAATTCCATGTGTTGATTCGTTTCATTGTATTCCAGTGCTTACTTTACTACTAGTAGCAGGTTGGAGAAGACAAGGCAGAAAAGAAAGAGAGGAAAATGCTGCTGCTTTTTTTTATCGCTTATGCTTTACGAAAGTTGTTTTTAGTTTTCAGTTTGGTTAATTTCTTATCTGTCATCTGGGCAATAATATAACAATTTGGACATTCCAAAATTCAAAATAAACGGACAATTTAAGATAATTGTGGATTGATTTAACGATAAAGCTGTTGGTTAAATGGTTGTTACATCGAATCGTATTTAAATGACAGTTTTTTTCAGTTTCGTAATTTTCATTTTGTTTCCTTCCTGCAACTTTATGTTAAGTCAAGTGTTTTAAGAGCGTGAAACTTAAAAGTTGGCAAAAAGTTAAACAAACATACAACAATTGACGATTATTAGAAGTTGTCAGTATTTTATTTTATGAGTAATCATTGACAGTCATAATCCTAATGCTTTATGTGATCAGTTTGGAGCAGAGTGTCTTTAACAAAAAAATTGGAACAAAGTGACCGGGAAGAGAAAATGCCAAAGGGCAAGGTGTCAGCTAATAATGCAAAGAAGAAGGCGAAGAGGACTGCAGAGGTTCCTGCGAGTCAAGATGATAGAACAAAGCCATCTAAAAAGAAAAAGACTGCAGAACCTGAGCAAGAACCACAGGAGAGTTTACCAGAACCTGAGTCTGATTCAGAAAGGAGTAGCAAAGAAAATGTAGAAATACAAAATAAGTCTCGTCGGCCGAAGCCAGGAAAGGCCAAACGCGTTCCGAAATCCAAAAAAGAACTGTATAATGGAGCCATGAAATACCACAATTTAAAAAAAGAAGTTTTGGTAAATTTTAAACAGATTTTAATTAAATATTGAGTACTGTAATCTTAATCTTAGACTAAGAGATGGACGGGGTGGCAAAGTCAATCCCGTCATTTTCAAGGGTATTGTAATTAATTGATACCTTGTTGATGGATAATATAATATGATTATACAATAATAACTTTCGCCATTTGTCCTCTTGTTGCAGGCATCCTTTTTAGCCAGATTACTACTTCAGGAGAGATATGAAAATTTAATGGAATGCGTTAGCGATGAAGAAACGATAAATGTTTCAGTAGAGCTAGAAAACATGAGCAGTAGCATCTTCAGTGTACCGCATCCGGTACGCCCAAAAGAAAAGCGTCCCCCTCCAATTCAGGAAGAAAGTTCTGATGCAGAATCCTTAAATTCCCATCGAGACGATTGGAGGACAACCCCCGATGGTGAGGACTCGGAACCGACTGACTGACTGTCGAGCAGTGCCTTACCAGGTAGGCAATAATACTTACAATAATAGTAAATTGTATGCTATTGCTATAACCATAGATAGAGCAAATACTAGAGTTTATTTTGGATGAATTCCAATAACCGAAAAGTCATTTAGTTGATAAGTTTATGACTTTTTGTGCTTTACACTTCGGTGCTGGACGGTATGCAAAATGCTGTTATTTCTTAAGATTTAAATTTTCTCATTGTTAAACTCAAGATTTGTTTATTATTATATTATTATTAACAAACAGAACAGAACAGAAATACGTAGGTTAGGTACTAGGTATTAGAAGGAATTTAAACAAGTAAAGCATGCGAACGTAACGTGTATTGTTACCATTCTTGGTTCTGGTTTTGATTTAGCAGGAGAATGGCATGCTTTGCTTGATGAGAACTATTTTTGTGATGTTTTTACGTATCAGAAAGCAAGATCCAAGTTGAATGACTGAAAGATTGAGTAATAAAAATCTATATGAAATAGGAATAGAAAATGATGTGAATGTGTTGCATCCAGTCTAGTAATAGAAAAATTCTGTCCTGCTTTCACTATGTCTTCAGGATTTACACATTTACCTGCCTACGAGAAACGCAAGCAAAGCATGGCCATGAACAGAGAAAGGGAATGTTTCATTCGTTTGTGTACTAAAATAGCTTTTTGTAGCAAGACAAGAAGTGACAAGGGAATAAGGGAGTGTAAAAGACCGAAAACCCAATCGAAGGTTGATGCAACATATTGCATAAGTCTTCTACTCTAAGCTAGCATAGCAGTGCACTAGCATAACATCGAACAGCTTAGGCTGCCCGACTGTCTGCTGAACAAACTGTGACTGTAGTAGGATTAAACGAGCAAACATTTTTTTAATTTTTGGGCCAGCATTTAAAATACCTACACAAATAATAACAGATTTGTATTTTCTTTCTGCCCAGATAAAGTGAGCGTACGTGATAGTACAAATTTTCTTAGTATTGCCAATTATTGTAAATTAATTATGCACTTCATACATAAGTGACTATTTCATTGGATATTGGATATATATGTATTAAGTGCGAATGTTGGATGGAAATTGATTATATCTAATAACCCTACTTAACAAAATATTAATATATTTGGGTTTTTCTTTTTATTTGCTGTTCGTAGAAATATAATTGTTTATTCATGTGGAGTGCGAAGTGAAGATTATATGTAACTGGAGATCAGAAATCAATATACGAACGGACAACATCAGTTGAATGCCGCATTTATTTTTTATAAATTAACATTTGAGTATTTTGTACACATTATACATACCTATGTATTAATCTTAAATTTATTTATTTCATAAAATAACGATTAAGTTTTCTGAAGGGAAAAAAGTCATAAAGTTTCTTTATTTACCAGTGTATTTCTAAGATTTAAATTGATATCCTCGTAGTACCGGGCTATAAATCGGTTCCTCCAAAAGCTAATTGTTGTGCTCCGTGCTGTGATTAGTAATTAAGATGAGATTGAGTTAAATTATCTGTAACACACCTTCCAGAGAAGGGAATTCGATTAGTACACCTACTTTCTAAACTCAAGGGTGAAATACCTACATTACATCTTATTTAGTTTCAATGACTAATAAATACTACACTTTTTGAATAGTTTGTGCTTCACATTTATTCAAAGCATTCAGTTATTACTGCAATTGTATATAGTTGAAATTGTTACACATATTGAAAATCAAAATCAGTGTCATTAACAGGTTACTAAATAAAGGACTAATTTTTAGATGATATAATTTTTTGCAATGTTAGTGCAATGGTGAGTCGTAAATACGTTTTTTCACAATCAACCGATAAAAATATAGGCCTCGTTCACTGGCAATAAAAAGAATACTGAGATTACTGAGTGGCAATAGGAAAAATTTGTCTAGTATTTTCCATAATGAAGATAACATACTTCAGCGTGTTAACTGCCGTTATAGTCTTTAGTGTTTTTAATGTAGTTAGCAGTGCAGTAGCACATAGTCATAGTCATAAGCGCAGCCCAAGCCCAAGCAGGGAACGCGAGTTAGATGGAGCTTATAGTCCAAGGGATACAAAGCATCATGATGCGGAAGGTCACCATAGGTCGGAATTTGATCATGAAGCTATCCTAGGTATTATGATAGTTTATTTTAACGATTCAAATTTAAGTATTCACTTAACGTAATGTTAAATGAACAGTTGTATGCACAAATTTTCATTATTAAACGTAAATCATTATGCGGCTTCTTTAAATATATAGGGAGCACCAAAGACGCTGAAGAGTTTGATAATCTACCTCCGGAGGAAGCGAGAAAACGACTGAAGATACTTGTTGATAAGATGGACCTAAATAAAGACAAAATTATTGAACGGGGTGAGCTGAAGGCTTGGATAATGAGATCCTTTAAGTAAGTAATGCTGATGATGAAATAAAAAAATTCGAAGATTTTTTTTCGATTTTTATTTAGTGCTTCTGAACACAAATTGTAATAATAATCTAATTTTATATGTGAAGGAATACTAGAAATTAATACAGAGTTCGGAGATTCTGAAAAAATATACTAATCAATGAATTAGGAAAATATATTATATTTTTCATGTATTATGTGAGTTCTTGTGTAATTTTATATGTGAAGGAATACTAGAAATTAATACAGAGTTCGGAGATTCTGAAAAAATATACTAATCAATGAATTAGGAAAATATATTATATTTTTCATGTATTATGTGAGTTCTTGTTCTTGGTAAACTGCTAGTTGCCTGTTAATTAACTACCTATTTTATCGATTACTTACAAAAGTTGTGCTATTTTGCCAAAAGGATGCTATCTGAAGAGGAAGCAGCGGAAAGGTTTGAAGAAGTTGATGAAAATGAAGATGGCCGTTTGACGTGGGCAGAATACGTCGAAGAAACTTATGGAGTCAGTGACGCAACCTCTGCAGTACCTCTTGAGGACTTAGAAGAACAAAGGGTATAAATATTCCTAACTTATTAGTTCAACTTTTTCTCATGAGAGTAATAATTACACTGTCTAACCCTAATATTCCAGTTAATTATATTCTTTCTATGCTTCCCTTTGTTTCCAGATGCTCTCCGATGACAAAGCGCTATTCTTTGCAGCCGATAAAAACAAAGACAGCCATCTAGATCGCAGTGAGATTTTGTCATTTACTCATCCAGAAGAAGACCCTACTATGTTGCCAATTATATATGAACAAACTCTGAGCGAAAAGGATGCTAATAGAGATGGTTTCATTGATTTTAAAGAGTATATTGGAGAAAGAGGTAATGTACAATGTCCAAGGAAAACTGAATTTTTAAACTTCTGTACTCATGTATTAACTTTGGTTGTTTTAATTATAGGTAGAGACAAAGACAAAGAATGGCTCGAAAGCGAAAAAGACAGATTTGACAACGACTATGATAAAAATAAAGATGGTTTGCTGGATCGCCACGAAATTTTGTCTTGGGTTGTTCCCAGTAATGAGTAAGTGCAAAGCTAAGATATACAAAAATTAGAATTACATTAAACGCAGCATGTGAAATTTTTAAAAATTGTTTATTTTGAAAAGAAAATGTAGCTTATGTACTTTTACAATAGGGTAGGAATTTATAAATCTACTTAATTCGTATGTAATTGCCAGAAAGATGCTTTCTGCTTATTTCAGATAGCACTCAATACTCAGGTTAGGTAAGCAAGTCGGCAGAATTCTTATCTATGCAAGAGCACAGAACACGAAAGTGTGAAGTATTAAATACGCCTATAATTTAATAATATTTCACTAATTAAACCTAAGTTTGATAGAACGTCATTTTGCATAATCCAAGTCCAAGTATAACGTATCCTTTATCCCGTAGAGATATTGTTTTAACATTTCCTTTTCTTTCTCTGATATAAAACTAGCGACTAGCCACATATCACTTCTCGTTCTCAACGCATGTCAAAGCGAAGGTATCTATTGTTTTTATCGAAAGATGAGTTATTGTAGATTACCTACTTAATGCTGACAATGACCAGATGATCTCACATATGGAAAATTGTACCCAAGATATTTGCCAAATAATAAGTCTTCGAAAAAGAATTTAATGGACATTATAGACACAACAAGTAAAATACATAAACTAAAACGGACCTATTTGTATATTTGAAAATTGATGTCATCTTAGATCTGGTTGTACGAGGTTGATTCTGTGGCATAACATTCAATGTCCAAATATTCTATGCACTAATAAATTTTTTTTCATGAACGATTTCTTCAATCCAGCATCAAAGCACTGTAATTTTGTGTATTATATGTATTTGTCAGGGACGGTTGTTATGTAAGTATGAAGTTATCGACAATTTCGCATTTACATACTTACGTATCGCTAATTAATACTGTGAGCATTGATAATGAGTAAAATTAATATGGGTATACCTACATACAAATTATATTCTAAAATTCCTGTGCATCTACCTAATAGGTATGTTGTAGGTATATAATTTTTAAAACCTTTTATTTGTAATTTACGCATTACCACCCAACTATAGTTAATTAAAAGATGGTTCATGGTAAAGCTGGAAAACAATAAAAGAGCAACGAATTAGTATTCTTCTCAGCTTCGGCTTGAGTTAAATTTTTTTTTCAAAAGTCAAAATGCCAATAAAAATGTAAATTAAACTAAGGTTAAGGTAGGTACATAAATGTGTTTCGCAAACTTTAAATATTTAGCTTTGCCAAATGTAGATCTCGACCCTCCCAGACCCATCGCTTTTAAATTTAACTCCGTCTTAGCCTTGGCGATCTGATAAAGTTACATCTATTATTTACCCAAGGTCGGTGCTAAATATTGTGTGGGGATAAATAAATAAATAGATAGATAAATGTGTACCAAACGCCCATTCCTAGGACAGAAAACAAGTAGACAAAAAAAAGAATTAGCAAGCGCATCAACGTTAATGCCCAGATACAGTACTAATAGTACTATTAAGTATGCCGAGACAGACATCATAATTAATTGCGATTAAAAACTTCTTATAAAAGAAAAAAATCGTCTCGTTTCAATAGTTTTGCTTATCAGTCATTGCCATTATGGCTATTGGTTTTGAAACTTAGGTACTACTACCACTCATACTCTTATAATACTTTACTGCGAATTCAGATACTGATTTTTTATTTGTACAAACATTGGCAACGGCAAATGCGTAAAACGGTAAAACTTAATCAAGCACAAAAATATGCCTTTTACTCGAACTCGAGGTCTAGTATTGAGCAAAAAATTTGTACATTTTTTTGCCCATTTTTGCATACCTACTGTAAGCATGCTTGCTCAATAATATCCTGTATGTCTGTGTGCTGCTGTGAGAATAAATTCTCATTAGTGCAAAGTACTAATAGTAAAAATTTCTGAATGAAAGCGAAAGTACAGGAAATGAAATTAATTACAGTGAGCAGCCGATAAAGACTTTTTAAAAACAACTTGATAGCAGTTTGTGGCATAATGAATGACCTAGACGGAGAGATATTATACAACAGTGTAATTATTTAGGTTTTTAAAATACTATTATCTGGGCATTTATCATTTCATTTCGGAATAATTGCAATATGTAATTCGCAATTCGCAAGTACTACATGAGTAAACGCATGCAAAAAGCTAAAACAAGAGCGTCTTTATAGTGTAAAGTGTAAACAATCCCATCGCCTTGTGTTGCATTTTTCACAATAATTTCATGAAATTTCTCTATTACATATAGAAACAGAACAGAACAAACGGCAAACCACACAACAGCATAGCAGATCACGATGAAGTGATGGGAGAAGGGAGAACGCCTGTAGCAAGCAAATATTTATGCGAAATGGCAAGGGAATAAATGCCTTCTTATCCTTACTTTGCTATGCATTATCGAATTTTCGCATCGTCATAAACTACAATTTTGCAGAAATTTGCAAAGGTGCACACTGCACAGCACACTTCGGATGAAGCATACTAGCATTCACATACAACATGTCGCTCACTAACTTGTCCTCATTGTTCCTTCTTAACTTAATGCATTTAGTATTATAAACAGTTTGGTATTAATCGATTTTTATCACCCCGTCTTTCAATTTTTAGTCCTTGCTGCACTCGTTTCCTACTCCTGCATAAAAATGAAACAGGAAGTGAGGGCGAATGAGTAGCGGTTTAGGGATGAGTGCAACAACACATTTTACAAAGATTCTCTGCATTCTTTTTTTTTGCAGTGAACATTTATTGAACAAGCTCGCTGATTACTGATTTACTGATGCAGGAGCAGTGTTTATTTTGCTAGCACATGAAAAAACAACCCATTTTTTACAGGTAGAAAAATGCGAAGCTATCAAAAACAAGCCAAAGCAAAGGCAGAAACCGAAATGCATGCAAGCAACAAAAGCTAACAGCTTCACACACACGAGCAGCCAAAATAGGATCAAAGCGAAGCACCTCTCCGGCTAGCACTAAAAAAAGTGCATAAAAAGCTGAAAAGCGACAGGAGCAGCTGGCATAGCCGATAACAAACTGCAGCAAACACACGTCAAAGAAAAAATGAAGGAAAACCTGACTATGACTGATTAAATAAAAAAAGGCATACATGCTATGTCACTTTTCTAGGAAGGTAAAAAAAAGAGTGAAATTGTGTGCAAATTTGCTGACGATGGTGTTCTGATGCTGACTTCGTCATCGCATCGACTCTTGTCAGTCAGTTGTCAGTAAGTAAGTACCGAGAAGAAAAAAAAGTATTTTTTAGAATATCGCACCAGAAAAAAAGTAGGATGGAAGAAATACGGAAGCCAAAATCGAACTGTTAAATTTGAGAAAAATGCATTGATTGGGGAGATTGGCTCGACATGGAAATTTTTAAAACAGGTTAAAATTAGACAAGGCGAACAAGCGGAAAGGAAGGTTGGTTGATTTTGTATGTTGGTTACTTGTTACTTTGTGGAAGTGGAAGCTGTTTGCAGATTTTAGGATTGTACTGATTAGAAAATTTGTGGAGAGGTGGATGTTGATGAGGTAAAAATTGCATTTTCAGGTAAAAATTATTAAATTAGTGTTTAAATGTGTTTGGAAATTGGGAAGTAAAGTGGGTTTAGAGGTTTGGTGAAAGAATATAAATTTATGGCGACAACGATAGGTTTATGATGGAGTTGCTAAAAATTGAAATTTGAAGCGGAAAAATGTTTTAGGATGACGGAGGAGTGGGCTAGAAAAGTTTACGATGAGGAAATGTCACAGTTTGTGGATTTGAAGATGGGTACAAGGCTAGAATTTTTGTGGGATGAATGTAGGCCATTTTGTTAGAACCGAATAGAAAGTTTACGATGAGGAAATGTCACAGTTTGTGGATTTGAAGATGGGTACAAGGCTAGAATTTTTGTGGGATGAATGTAGGCCATTTTGTTAGAACCGAAAAAAATTGTATTTATTTGTGATTGTTTGTGGAGGACCCGCAATATTGAGTGTGGCATTGGGTGTCGGGTACATCGTGTTTTAGTGATGTCTGCCACGAAATGAATTTTTCAACAGATTTGTGGATTATTGGGTCGACCGTCGAGTATGGCTATGATACTTAATAGGGATAGGGAGTGTAAAATATGCAAACAGTAATGTGGGCCATGTTACGGTTTAAATTTTTTTATTTGTTTACCATTTACGTAGATACTGCGAAAAGAAACAGCTGCATGGACAATTCGGACGTTCGGGAATAGCTGTCGTGAGTTGTCGAGAAACGAAAATATTTTTTTTATTTGTTTACCATTTACGTAGATACTGCGAAAAGAAACAGCTGCATGGACAATTCGGACGTTCGGGAATAGCTGTCGTGAGTTGTCGAGAAACGAAAAGGCCAAAAAATTGAAAATTCAGTGAAGCAGGAGAAAGGAAGCCTCATCACGGTTGGTCCCCTCCTGCCCTACTTTTTTTTACATCTGGATTCATTACGGCACCACCAAAACAGGGAAGAAACTTGAGGTTTGAGGAGTTGGAGGAGTTAGTACTAGCTGATGTACTTTCATGCTGGAGAAAGCAGTGTTCCCGTATAGCCCAGCGTGAGAAGGTTGCCGTTGCCAATTGCTGCCTGCCACATCCTACATCCTGTCTTCTGTGTTATGGTGCGTTTTGCACCTTTATCCACTCCAACTGCTCTATCGAATATGTGAGGGCAGCCTACATCGTTTTTCTTAGTAGTGTGCGTCAACTTTCCTCTACACTTTTCAGTTCAGTGGTCGTCTGCTGGAAGAGGAAAAAGTGGGTGACGGTTTGCACAAATTCAAGCTCTAGTATTTTCACTTACATCTTAGTTGTAAATTGAGGATAAAATGCCGTGAGAGAGAGTGTATTCAGTGTATGTACTTTTTTTGTCCACGTAGAATAGTCTCTGGAATTCGATCGGGTATGCGGAAGGACTTAGCGTAACGTGGGATTTTTTCTTACAGTTCGTTACTGCAGCACACAGTGAGCAACACATCCTGATCCTGATTATTCCATATGCTAGGGAGGGAGCCTCCACCTCCACAAAAAATTTCAACTCGGATGCATATATGAGTTCCTAGAAGGTGGTGTTTGTTCCCGTAGTTGGTTGTACTAGTGGAAGTTGGCGATGTTGCCACACCAAAATGATTTTACTACTACAAATTCTTCTAGTCAACCTCAGGATCTGTTTCGATCTAGGCCCATAGTTACTTCTACCAGCAACAGTGAAAATGAACTTGTGATTGCTCAATCGGAACGAAGTAGTAATCATATGTCGGATAATCGTGGTGAAAGCACTTTTCAAACTAATCGTCTTCCATTTGGATCGTCTGGCAGTTCCTCCAATTCTGGGAACCACTGGAAATTTGGGAGAAACAAGAAAAATTCTGATTATGAGGAGCCAGACGATAAAAGAGTTCAGTCGGATAATCACAATTTGAGCGACGAAGGGAAGGACACTGAACGGGTATGTTCATTGTACATAAAAGCGTAAAATTATATTTAGTACTTTAGTAGTAACAAATATTCATAGTTATGTATATTTCCCCGGTGGAGTTTGAACCTTGGAATGGTATTTTTAAACCTATTCAGTTTTCAGTTCTATCTGTAACTTCAAATACAAATCAATGAAAATGCGGCTGGTTCTGAAAATGCATACGTACATATGATTCTCCATTCTCCATTGAATATATTTACGTTAATTTTATGGACTTATCTTATCTTGAACAATTCCGCTGATCTGATTATTCTGCAAATCTTGCTAAATATATATTTAATTCCGTTAATCCGTTGAACATTAAAATGAGGCAACAAGAACAAGACAGAATGCAATAAGAGTAGAATAAGGACTATTACTGACAGCACAACTCATTGTGAATGCTGCCAGACTGGTGTGCATTATTCATGCACACGAAATTAAACTGGATAGTGATGATGATGGGGCCACCTCGTTAATAATACTACGCTTAGGCTTTGTAGATATCACGTGTATGTAATTGTAGTTTTGACTTTTGAGTACGATTTTAGATCAAATATCAAATGGTAATAGGCAGGGCAGGTATGTCAAATATTCATTTTGTGTTTGCTTGGCTTACGTGCTTACGGCTTTATTATACGGTGCGGTGCACGTCTGATTCACCTGTTTCACCTTATCTGTGAAACCCCAAATGACTGTTGCACAGATGATAGACACAAGGATGACGCTTGTGATTGCTGCCAATGTTGAGCTCTGTTTACCATTCCAATGATTTTTCTAATAGTGATGGAATGTTATGCATAAGGCATGATTGGTTGTAATTAGGTTTGTTATTACTTTTTACTTGATACATTCATTATTGGAAAGTTTACGATTGTCCGTCTCAAAAATGTAAAGAACGTAAATTGCCACTAACTTCGTTGTAAAATAGGAAAATCATATGTTGTAGTTACTGAAGCTGAAATTCTGAGAAATAGTGAAAAGCAAAGTGCAATGTAGGATTTCTAAGATAAATATAAAATATAAGGACTATTTTGTGAATTTGGAGAAGTTCATTTTCTAATCAAAATTTAAGTTGGAGATGCATAGTGCTCCTTTCTTTACAAAGGGGAAAGATTTCGTCTAGAGTCTCTTTTCATTACTGTGCATGAAATTTGATTCCGGAAAATGCCGGAAGATGCTGTTATTGACGTAGATACAAATGGTTGGGGAAATTTTGAATGGATAAATGAAGATGAAGTTACGGACGATAAGAAAAGGGCAGGTTAGGGTGACCATTTCTGGTGAGGTGAAATAGGGGACACTTTTAGCTTTTCTAAAAAACTCGCCGATATTATTGTATATGTCAATTACGAATGCTCAAACAGCCACTTTAAAATCAAAACTTAGTATATTACCTGCAGGGGTCTAGTTGTACTTCGCGGAGGAATGGATTTTACGCAACAACGATGGATTTTCTTTTAAATTTTCATAAAACTTCTTACAGTCTTCCTCTACATTGACTTTAAGCTGGATAGCCGCTCGAAGCGTATCCCCTGATAATTGTGTTTTTTCGTCAGACCAGTAGTTATTTACTAAACTGAACACTCTTTCTACTGAAGCATTTGAGCCAGGCAATGCTAACGCAAAAGAGACTAGCTTGGCAAATGATTCACAGGTAATTTTTTGCGTAGCAAAATGTGCGTATACTTCAATCCACCTTTCAGTTAAAATAACACCTGCACTGTTCCATTTCTCTATAATTTCGCTAGTGACATACTTTTGTACAAGAGCGAACTCGTTAAAAATAACATTATCATCGAGTTGGCATCCTTTGGAAATAATTAGAGATATTGTAGCTTCAATTTCTTTCCATTCCAAGAGAGCTGTCAAGCCAATCCATTTAAAGCATTTTAATTCTTCAAGGGGATATCCCCAATTTTTAATATAATTAATGGCTGTGTCAAAAAACAAATTTACATCTTTGTAAAATTTAGTTTCGTCTATACCTCCACTTTCTACAAGAGTCTTCAGTATGCTCTTTGTTTTTAGTCCAATGAATTTTTCTCTCTTTCTCAATTCTAACGAATCTATTAGGTTTTGCAAAACGGTACTTGTTTCTACAGCTGATATAGAATCTTTTTCAATTTTAAGGATTGCTTGACTGAAAACATGTAATTGGCTTTGTAGAAACCACATGTACGGTTCCGCTCGATTGTCTTCAAAAAATGTTTTCAAAACTGGAGCAGAATTTGTTGATAAAAAGTAAGACTTTAAAGATTCTTGAAGTTGTAAAATGCGTTCCAAAGCTGGGGCTAAAGAAAGCCATCTTGTTTTACATGTAGACAGAAGGGACTTATATTCCGTTCCAACAAATTCACAAAACTCTTTTAAACTTTCACACCTCACTGTATACACTGAGAAGTGATTATATATTTTGCTAATAATAGACTCAAAATCGTACGGAATTATATCTGTTGCAGCTCTGACACTGTTATGAATTA